>OX461811.1:66568589-66597266 GCA_949802685.1 Dicyrtomina minuta
GTTACTTTTGTCACTTTATTTCTTTTTTCCCATTTTCACAATTTATGGCATGCTAAACAAATGAAAACAAACTGAAATATTATCACTTATATTTTGTAAACATACTTGCTCCATTTTCACAAAATTTCCAATGAGTTTAGCAGGGTTTTCAGTCCCTTTATAAAACGAAGCTTTTATAACTATGTATTACTATGTAATGACTTTTATTGTCAGTCAGTTGAAAATCACTATATAACTATCAACTATATTAATAGCGCAGTAAATATGGGTTTACGAGCAACCGGCATGATACCATTTTTCAGTTTTCTAAAATAAAGTAGACATTCGAATTTTTCATGCTTGATTTACAAGTTAGTTGTGTAATACATACCTAAGAGCTGACATGATAATTATTCCTGTTTTCATTCATTGTTTTTAAAATAGGAAAATTTTGAAATCTCGAAAAAATAAAATCCTTTTTATATGGCTTTGAATATAGAAATCTTCTAAAATAACAAGCCACAGAATAACTGTTTGAATTTTTCTCAAATTAGTTTTTTTTTTAAGTTTAGATTTAGCAGAAAATTCAAGTTACTTAGTCGTTTTTTGTTTTGTAAATGTTGCCATTAAAATAAAATTGTTTTGTAGTATGTATATTAATATGAGCTTTTTATTTACTGTGCTTTAGTTGAGAAACTGCTTTCTGAATCGCCTGATTTCACAATGAGTTTGAATTCGAGGACAACATCGAAACGTCTGAGGACACATGAAACTAATTTTGAAGATGAGAAGACAAGTAGCAGCGCAGATGATGGCATCGTTGGTTCGGTGTCAGCAGAGTCTAACGTGGAAACCACTACTGAGAATGCTCCGAATACTGTTGCAAATGTATTCACAGATGATGTGAGTGATTATTAGTTTAAACAACTACTATCCCGATTTAGATAGTTACTGCAGTTATGTTTTAATCTAATGAGTATAATTCGTAACTAAACATCTACCTACTACGTTGCTTTATTACACATTCTATAAATCGGGTGTAATTATTTGTTCTTTGAATTATTTTGTGCACCTGGACTCTGTAGATTCTTCCTGTAATATTTGGCAACGTGGAGATTCTGTCTGTAGAGGATCTGTTTAATTTCCGTCTGGTGAATCGATGCTGGAGAAATGCAGCCACTTCAGTCCTTCTTAAACGAAATCTTGGTAAAATAGCTGTGCAGTTCGTTAAGGTGGCCTTCCCTGAGGGTCGCAACGCAGGTACTGGAGCAGTTATTGCGAGAATGATTGTCAAACAAACGAATTTGGACGCAATATGTCGTCCCTACAAATCTTTTATCCCGCTCCAACCCAGACGATCTCTTTCGGATCTGTCTGCACTTATTTCTACTTCCCCGAAATTCCCATGCAACAGTATTTGCTTTCACTCCGACTGTCCATCTGGCTTTGAAAAACTCTGTCTGCAACCTAGCTTCAACGATGAAGATCAAAATCCAAACGATTTACGCCATTTCTTGTCACTTTATGGGAAGAAAATCAAAAATCTATCATTGAGCGGCAAATTCTCCAAACAGGCTATCCAAAATCTGGTATACGTCCAAATGCCTCATTTGACTTGCTTGGATCTTCAAGATTTTTTGGGATTTCAAGGTCAACCACAGGAAAGGAGTCCAATGCAGGTGTGCCCCCATCAGCCGTCAACACTGGAAATAAACGAAATAGTTTTGAGAAGATGTCCTGATGTTGTGAAAAAGGAAATGGATTTTGTGAAGGAACTCATAAGTGTATCCCCAAACTTGAGTTCTATTCAAAATGCAGATATGGATTCATTTTTATTTTTGCATGAAATAGGAAAAGGCCACCTTATTAAAGATTTACAATTCTACCTCAAGTTTTATGACATTCACCAATTATCAATACTGACGGATTCCATTTTGGAGCGTAACCTTTCAGGTCCTAAACTACGCAAATTGAGTATCGGGTTATTTGGAGGTTGCAACAGTTATCGTGTCGATATAATGTTTTTCAAAACACTTTTAAGCTTAAGCACAAACTCCTTAAAGTATCTTGAACTTCTCCTGAATCCATCACATATCCCTGTTGACTTTTGTATCCCCCCGCTTCCCCATTTGAAATGTCTTAGATTGGTTGCTGGGTATAGGAGCTCAGTTGGAACACGAATTCATTTCGTAGAAGATGGCATGGGGTGGGAAATAGATGAAGTTGGGGAAGTAGCTGGCTATCAACTGGTTGATAACACTGATGCGCCGCTTTTCAATAACCTAGAAAACAGCATTATTCCAGCGAATTATTTTCCACGTCTGCGCGAAGTAAATTTGGAAATAGGAAATTATAAAAATAAATCTGACAAGCTAATGGGATTCTTTTTGATGGAGCATCTTGGATCGGACGCGGACGGAGTGGCGATCATTCCTGGAGATACTCTTCCAACAGTGACTTATTTGGAAGTGTCTAAATTTTTTCCTAACTACAGGAACATGTCAAAATTATTCCCAAATGTTTCACATTTGAAGATTAACCGTTTGTCCTGGTCCTGGAGCTCCCTTCCAAACTGGATCTGGACGGCATTTCCAAAATTAGAGAGATTCGAAGTATCCTTACATGAGCTTGAGGGGAAGTCAAACATGGTGGACAGTTTCTTTACTGGGATTTCTCCGGAGTTATATGCCACGTTTGAAAGTGCCGGATCTTCGACTGAATTAATGTCAGGGCTGAAACGCACTCGGCCATACATCGGGGACTGTGAGAGTAAGTTTATTTTTAACTTTTAACTAAAATTTCGTAGAGCAAACCATTTTTTTTTGCATTATCATTTACGATTACGATTGAGCTCAGTAATCATAATTCATCTGCATTGCTATTACAGATTTGAAGGAATTCAAGCTCAACTTTAAACGTAGCTTGTGCTCAAAATTTGCCTCAAAAGTGACGGCTGTTTGCGGATTCAAGGATGTGATTCACCAGACAAAAATCATATTTTCTTTTGAGAGTGTAATTGAAATGAGCGCAGGCGAGATAGAAGGTACTTTCTTACAAATATTTAACACTGTGTAAAAAAAACTTAGACAGTAGTGTAGCCCTACTAACGGTTTAAACTTAAAATTGCACGAGTGTATATAATAAATAGGCATTGATGTAGTGCAAACCGATCCACTATTCGTTAAACAATTTACTTTTATTTTTGCCTACTATTAAAGACTTCAAAATTAACACTTATGTACTATAACATCCTTTACTCTGTGTACGTAGTCGACTTTAGATTAGCAGTAAAAAATTTAGTTATTGTGATTACAATTTCAAAGAAAATGTTTTAAAAATATTAAAAATTATATTCATTACAGAAACACTTCGAAATCTGGATGATGTTGCTGCCTTTGTTGAAATTCGGATGAATAAGTAAAGTAAATACTTTGGAGCCTCTGTTGTTTACTTTGAAAGTTTCCTATTTTTTTTCATTTATTGTCAGTTGCCTTTTTTTGGAAAGCTGAGTTAAGTTAATCATCATAAACTAGAAATTTTAGCGTGTGAGTTTTGTTGTGTAGTTCTTTGGTTTAGTAGTTTTACAAGTGCCTTGTGGCAAGAGTTGCGAATCTATGACCTTAGTATATATAACATTTTTTGTAATATGTTTTACTCCAATAAATAGTAAATCTAATAATCTTGGGGAAAAAAATAAATTCATAAATGGAGTACTGTTCTATTTTTTTACATAGATACGCGATTATATACATACCGTATTGCTCCAAATAGAAGCCGGGCCTCCAATAGAAGCCAGGGGGTAACAGGTGTGAGTATAAATACAAGCCGGGCCTCCAATACAAGCCGGGGGTAAAAAAGTCATGCACTAGATATCCTCACATTAGAGATTATAGACCTAAAATTCAAATCTCAACTTTCTTTTGCAAACGTATTTTAAAGTCTGGGAATAGATCAAATATTTTGTGTGCATGTAAGTAAGTACCTAGGTAGGTAAGGCATGGTAGGTGGGTTGCATAGGTTTCTCTATTTATGTTTACGAAGCAATTAAATAATGGATGGAAATCATTCAAATCATATTCAGTAGCTAAGAAACTGGAGGTAGTAAAGTATGCAAACGAAAATTCAGGAGAACAAGCTGCAAAAAAATATTTCAGAGAAAACTTGCCAAATAAAAGTACAGCCTATGGATTCGATTTTTGTAGTAGCATTTTTGTGGAGTTATTTGCACTAAAAAGCACTAACAATATTATTATAGCAAATAATGTAATGCCTGAAAATAATTAAAAGTTGTCAAAAATAAGGTAACTTTAAGTTTTATTTTTGGTTTCGAAAAACATTATTTTAAAACAAGCCGGGCCTCCAATACAAGCCGGGCCTCCAATACAAGCCGGGGGTAAAGGGTGCTGTTTTTAATAGAAGCCGGGGGCTTCTATTTGGAGTAATACGGTACATACCGCATGCATTCTTCAAAACTATTTTCAACTAGTCCAGATGCCTATGCAAATACTGGATTTTGCACTTTTAAAAAGGTGTCACATACAGCATTTTGTAATTTCCAAGTGTCTACACACAGATATCATTTTGCACCTTCAAAAAGTTATAAATACTGGATCATCTTGCACCATTAAAAGTGTTATACCTTTAATTTTATTTAAATTCAAAAAACAGAAATATGCAATAAGCTGATTGACTCAAAATCATGATGTAAGTAGCTTTTGATAAGATAGCTATATAGATATTAAGTTATAATTTATCTTACTAAAATTCGTACTATAGTAGACCCAATCGTTTTTTTACATAATAAATCAAGGGAAAATGATTAATTAATACTAGTCAAGCCAGAATCATGATGTTTAGTACGTAGTTAATTTACGTATAAAAAGAACGTATAAATAGAAGGTTTAGTTTTTGAGAAGACCAAGTCGAAACAGGGACGGAAGTCACGGAAGCGCGGTAACAAAAACGACAGTTGGAGATGAAACACATTCAACCATGGTGATTATACATACCATGCATTCTTCCTTGGCTCCAAGTCGTCAGCTCTGTATCAAATAGACATAAATAGAAATGTTTTTATATAGGTTCAAAAACACTTTTTCAAACAGTGGTAAATACTTCCTTAACTACATATAAGCACTTTCAAAAAGGTGTGTGAATACATGTATAATTTCAGAAATGTCTAAATACTCCATTTTACACTTTCAAAAAGTCATAAATACAACATCTTGTGGGTAATTATGTAGTTTGAAAATGATGTGAATACTTCAAGTTGGAATTTCAAAAAAAGTGTAAATAATGAATTTCGCACTTTCAAAAATGTGTAAATACTGCAATTTCCACTGCCGAAAAGGTGTGCAACATACAATATTTTGCAGTTTCAAAGTGACTACATACTGCATTTAACACCTTCAAAAAGTTTTAAGTACTACATTTTGCCCCTTCAAAAAGTTGTAAATATTGCATCTTTCACTTTCAAAAAAGTGTAAGTACTGTATTTTGCATCTTCAAAAACAAGTAATACTGCAATTTGCACTGTCAAAGAGGGGTAAATATATCGTATTTTGCACTTACAAAAAAATAAAATCTGTATTTTGAACTTACAAAAAGTGGAAATATAGTGCATTTTGGATTTTCAAAAGGTGTAAAAACAATGTTATTTGCACCTTCAAAACCTTGTAAATGCAGGATTTCTCATTTTTTAAGCGTGTAATTAGCGTGTATGTAACACTCAAACAGTTACTATTGTTGAGAATATGATATGAAAAAGGAATATTTTTTATAATGTGATTACTTTTCATAAACGCCCACTTCATCCCTCTGAGGTCGATCAAAGTACATGGAAATTTGAATTCCCTTCTGACTCTCGGCATTGCCCAGCGCTGTGGCCTCCACTGTAAAAATCCCATCCGAATTAATCTTCATCACGACCTCGCACTGCTCCGCTCCAGCAGGTCCAGGCGGGATATTCTCCAGCTGAATCTCGCCCAAATAATGATTTTTCTTGGCTAATTTATCTTCCCCCTCGTAAATCGGGAGTCTCATTACAATCTGATTGTCATACCTCGTCACATATTTCTTCGTAATGGAAAAAGGAATCGGGGTATTTTTGGGAATAATCCGGGAGAAGTCCCCGTCCCGGATTTGTATCCCCACCGAAAGTGGAATGACATCCGAAATGGTCAACGACTCTTTTAACTTGTCATGCTCTGCCCCTTCACTGAGGAGACATGCCCGGATGGCCGCCCCATGTGCAACTGCCTCATCCGGATGAACCGATTTTCGGAGATCTTTCCGCTCAAAGTAGTCCTGCAACATTTTTTGAACTTTTGGGATTCGGCTCGATCCACCAACAAGAACGATGTCATCAATATCCTGCTTTTGAATTCCGTCGATATCTCGAATAACTTGGTCCACCGTCTCAATGCATTGCAATAGTTTATCTTCGATCAGCTGCTCAAAATTTTCCCGGGTAAAAGTGACTTGGAGATCTTCACCATCTTGAATGGAGTCGATGGCTACGATCGCTCTCGGCGCAAATGACAGTGCAACTTTTTGCTTCTCGCATTCGTTTCGAAGTCTTCGAAGACGTTTACTTGCCTTAAATTTCTTGGCCTCGTCCGGAGAATCCTTCCCCTCCCTTATGTCCAGTCCCGTTTTCCGCTTAAAGTCCGAAATACAAAAGTCTACCATAGAATTGTCAAAGTCTTCCCCGCCAAGGTGCGTATCCCCGCCCACTGCTTTGATCTGAATGGAGCCATTTTCAATGGTTAAGACGGAGACGTCAAACGTACCGCCGCCCAGGTCAAAAATTAGCACATTTCGTTTAGACTGCTCTACCCGGTCCAGACTGTAGGTGATCGCCGCAGCGGTGGGTTCGTTCAGAATTTGAAGAACATTCAATCCTGCAATTGCACCAGCATCCCTTGTAGCCTTCCTCTGCCCGTTATTGAAATAGGCGGGGACTGTGATGACTGCATCCGTAACGGGTATCCCGCCTAGGAAAGACTCTGCATCTGCTTTAAGAACCTTTAGAATTTCACCAGATATTTCCTCTGGATGGTAACTCCCCTCCTCAACGGTGATTTTCGGATTTTCGCGGTTGTTTTCCTGGTCACTCACCACTGCAAAAGGCCATAGTTCGAGATCTTTCTGAACGATAGGATCAAGAAACTTTCGACCGATTAGCCGCTTAGCATCGAAGATTGTATTCTGTGGGTTCATGTGTGCCTGGTCCTTGGCCGGTTGACCAATGAAGGAGTGCGCCCCGTCGAAGGCAATGATGCTCGGTGTCGTGTTCTTCCCGATGGCATTTGTGACGATTTTAATGGAGCCGTTGTGATAGGCAGCGACGCAGCAGTAGGTGGTGCCCAGGTCAATGCCGAGGACGGGGCGGGAGGTGGAGTTTGTGAGGAGTTTGAGGTCATGGTTATATTTTTCCAGTTGAAATTCGAGAGCGGAGCGGAGCTTCCGCCGTTGATCGAAGCCGAGCGAATATTCTTGATTGAATTTTGAGAGGAGCTCAGTCACGACTGACTTGTGGTAGCTTTGAAGTTGGAGTGCGTTTTTTGATTGACTTTCTTGACAGAGGGACTGGAAGGCGGGGTCGGAAGGTCCCTCGTGTCGCTTCAGGTTATTCATGGCTTCCTTGATTTCCTCGAAATGAAGCTCCATTTCTTCATGGTAGATGGTTTTTGCCTCAGTCCAAATGTGACCCAGCTCCTTTTCCTATATAAAACAGCAAATAGTTTTTATTAGGATTGTTAACGACATTTCTTAATTTGGTATCGTCCATAAATGACGTCATCAAACTTTCCTAATTTCTAGGACCTTATGACCCCCCTGTCTCATGAACCTAACCTTTGTACAAATGACTATCTTTAACATTGCGTGTCATAGGTTTCAAAGCAGACCCATTGATTTTAACCATGACGTTACTGATGGACGATCCCGTATTTATTAATCCTACAAAACAAATATTACGATTCTGAGAGCATGGAAATAGAAAAGTTTGCACTTTTCAAAAGTATTTATATAGAACATTCTGCACTTTTCCAAAACGTGTAAGTAGAGCATTTTGCACTTTTCAATAAACAGAACATTTTGTGCATTAAAAAAAACCTGTAAAAAGAACATTTTTCGAAAAAACGTAAATAGAGAATTTTACAATTTTCAAAACCACACGTTTTTAACATTGTACTGAATTCTTATCTCATTCAGTGTTTTCCGATATATAGCTAATTTTAATTCTAGCATAAACTGTGCATGGGCCGTTTTGATTCTTCACTCACGATATTAGAATTTTTAATATTCTAACTTTGAATTAAGCACAATAAAAATAACTGTTTATGATTTACTTTTTTTATTGTGATTTATTTAACCACTCCGTTTTTAAAAGCTATATTTTAAAATCATTATTAATTTATGATAGGGCTGGCATATCTATATAGTTCAAAGCTTCGAATTTCGTATTACTTTAGGTAGGTAATTAGTTTGTTACTTACACAATTATTTGCGGGTCCAGTCCTTCGTTGTACATTAGCCATTGTGATGAAATTGTAATTACCTTAACCGCAGATTTCTGAAGCACATTTAAGCACTGGCACACAACTCGATCAACTCATCAAATTATTGATAATGAAATTATGGGGCGCTTTAAATTATGTATTAGTTTTTGAAACTGTTTTTTTCTTTGAGGTAAAAACTCAAAATTTAATTTAATTTAAGATTGAGATTAGCTCTGGTACATTTGTTGAGCTTGCTTCCACAACTCAATACTAACAATGTATTGAAAATAAATACGATTTAAATCACGATTCAATTATGTGCTGCGTTGTGCATACGCAGAGCACTACTATAAACCTGTGATTTGTAATTTCTCATAATAAATATTCATGGTTGGAATTGTCCACACATGATGTCATCCGTTGAGTCATTGGGTCTACTTGACCTCTAATAATATCCCATGTTAAAATTAAAGACGTTTATGCAATGTTTAAGCTGATGGCAGAGTCCTAAAATAGTGATTTCGTGATGACGACATTTGTAGATGATCCTTTTCCTGACCATGACCATAATAGTGGACCGTACGGGAATTAATTACATGAACTGACATGTACCTAGCACATTGATTAGTCAAAATTCAAAAATAATAAAATGCGTAATATTATAGTAGCTTATCCAAGGAATGATCCATAAATGATGTTACCCAAATTATCACTTTCTTACTAGTTAAAACTAACTCACTCCCGTGCCGTCCCTTAAGCTTTAAGTAAGCGGCTAAACACGGCATGTCACCAATACTCATGGACCCTACAGATGTCATCCTTTGTGGCCGATCCCTAGTTATCTATACAGATAATGACTCCTCAAATCAGCACAACTGATTACAGGACGAATTGGAATTTCACAGTAAATAGTGTGTGATTACAGGTGCTACAATATAAATACCAAGTAGGTAAGTAGGTAATATAAAAAAAATGAATTTTTCATATACATAATACACTGTAGTATATATACTATACTTATACTAGTAACGAACCGTCCATAAATTATGTCATTGTTATTAGGGTGTGTGGGTCCAGGGCCGGATAATGCGGCCAGCGCAGCGCAGGCAGATCCCGCTGACTGAATTTTCAAAAAACATGTAAATGGAACATTCGAGCATTTTTCAAAAATATGTAAAAAGAATATTTTGAATTTTTAAAAACATGCAAAATAAATATTTTTGTACATTTCAAAAACATAGAAATAAAACATTTTCCAATTTTCTTCAAACAGGTAAATAGAACATTTTGCACTTTTCTAAAATATGTAGATGCAACATTTTGCTTCACCAAAGAAAGCCATCAATAAAATCAAAATGGTGGTTTCTGTATGGACACAAATTGCTGCCTAAAAACAATTCCTTCGTCCAGCCCTGTGTGGTCGATTCGAGAATTGATGTCATAGTCATGCCATGTTAAGGATAGCCGTTTACGTAATAAATGTTAAAGTGATGAGGGGGGAGAGAGGAGGATTTTAAAAAAATCACGATACGTAATTTATGATTACCCTATAATATAGTTATTGTGAAAATAACCATTGCCATTATCATTGAAGCCCATAATATATGTAATTAAGCATACAATTAAATCCGAGTGAGCATTGATTTATCAAGCTGTATTCTGCTGTATATACATACATAGTTTACACCTTTGCACAGTGATTGAACATGAACCAATCCTGATTTCGATAATAGTATCTTAAAATATTTACTTTTTATAATATCGCGACTGAAAAGAATTATTGAATATGAGAATATTCCTGTGTGGCACAAACCTAATCGATTTTGATATTCAGTATGTCAAAAGAAATGTTTTTATTTCCAAAGTAAGGCAAGAATAAAACTTATCGTTATAAAGCATAATATACCAAAAGGCCTATACGAATGACGTAAATGTAAAACTGCGTTATATTCAAATTATTGCAGTATGTGTAATAAGTCACATTCCGTCCGTAGGACGGGCCGCTTAACTTTTAGATTAACAATAAAATTAAATGTAAAAAATTGGCAATTTTACTATTTTACATATATTATTACACTGTCAACGTTGGTAGTGTCTGGGTCTCCCGTTAGTGAGTGAAATTTGAATTGCCTGTTGATTACCTGGATCTCCATGAGATGTGGCCTCAACAGATAAAATCCCTTCGCTATTAATTTTCATGACAATATCATACTTTTGAGATCCAGCCGGTGCAGGTGGGATATTATAGAGCGAGATCTCTCCCAGAGAATGATTATTCTTCGCCATCCTATCTTCACCCTCATAAATGGGGATCCAGATACTCGTCTGATTATCTTCCCTGGTTCGATAATTCTTAGACAGCTGACATGGGACTGTCGTATTTTTCTCTACAATCTTTGAAAACTCCCCCTCCAAAACTAATACCCCCAGTGATAAGGGGATCACATCCGAGATCTCAATAGGGTTTTCCAGCTGACCCGGTCCTTGACTTAGGAGACACGCCAGAACAGCTGCACCATGTGCCACTGCTTCATCCGGGTGAATCGTCTTTGATAATCTCTTCCCATCGAAGAATTCAACGAGCATCTGTTGGATTTTTGGAATTCGAGTTGAGCCACCAACGAGAACGATCTCATCGATATCTTGTTTAGTCAAACTTGGGATTTCATTAAGAACACCATCAACTGTGGAAATACATTTTTTTAGATGGTCCTGGATGAGTTCTTCTAGGATCTTACGCGTTATTGGAATATTTAAATCCTTATCACCATGAATTGAGTCCAGGGTAACCGCTGTCCTCGGTACAAATGACAACTGTTGTTTAGTTTTCTCGCAAGCATCGCGGAGCCTTCGAAGTGTTTTACAAGCTTTATATTTTATATTTTCATCTTCTGAATTTTTACCCTCGGACAGGTCGATCCCGTGTTTTTTGTTGAATTGCTCGATGCAATAGGTGACCATTGCACTATCAAAATCCTCCCCACCCAGGTGGGTGTCCCCTCCAACAGCTAAAATCTTAATGGATCCCTTTTCTATAGTAAGCACAGACACATCAAAAGTCCCACCGCCCAGATCGAAGACCAACACATTTTTCTTCGCAGGTTCAGACCGATGCAGACTGTAAGTAATGGCAGCAGCAGTGGGCTCATTCAAAATTTGGAGAACATTCAATCCAGCTAGTTTCCCTGCATCTTTTGTAGCATGTCGCTGACCATTGTTGAAGTAGGCTGGGACTGTAATGACCGCATCCGCTATGGGGATACCCCCGATGTAAGCCTCCGCATCCTCCCTGAGAGAAGCTAAAAGTTTGGCAGAGATGGCTTCGGGGTAGTGAGTCTCCCCCTCAACTTTGATCATTGGATTATTTTGATCATCAGCAACCACTTCGAAAGGCCATTGTTTGATATCCTCTTGGACGATCCGCTCGTCAAACTTTCGACCGATGAGCCGCTTCGCATCAAAAATGGTCCGCTGTGGATTGAGATTTGCTTGGTCTTTTGCAGGTTGACCTACAAATGTGTAGCCCTCGTCGAAGCCCACGTAGCTAGGCGTTGTGCTCTGACCCACTGCATTCGGGACAATGTTCACTTTCCCCTCGTGGTAGACGGCCACGCAGCAGAATGTAGTGCCGAGATCGATGCCGATGACAGGGCGGACGATGGAGTTGGCGAGGAGGGCGAGTTCATCTGTGTATTTTTGTAGTTGGAATTTTAAAGCTGAATTAAGTTTCGTTTTGGTATCGTCTGTCATCGAAAATTGGTGCTGGCTCTGACTCGTCGAGCAGCAGTGTGTCCAAACTTCCTCTACGATTTTTTCGTGTAAGTCATTCAACGGCTTTAACACTTCTGAAGTTGAATTTTTGTCTTTCTTTATAGTGTCAAAAGTTTGGTCTTTAAGGAGTTTGAAGACAACTCCCATACTTTCGTGGTAGAATTTTCTAGCTTTCGGCCAAATCGGTCTTAGGGCCTCGTCCTAGAAAATTCATAAAAAATAATTATGTTATATAATATTGAATTTTTATTACCAGATCAACAGTTTTTGAATTAGCCAAAAATAAATCATAAAGCACACTCGAAATATTGAAACACAACGGAATCATAAATTGATTAGAATTTTATATATTAAAGTATACTTACATAGCCAATTTCACCTGGCAAAGCAGCCCGCACTGTGTCCATGTTCATGATTATATAACTATAAATTTAATTAGGCTGTGTTTTTAAATACGCTAATTGTTGTTAGGTAATGTAAGTAATTAATTCACTAGTAATTTAAGTTATCAATGAATAATAGTAAAAGTTATATTCGTTTAATAAAAATAATTATTCCAAAACTGGCGGACTGATTTTAAGTTTGAATTTTGATTATTGCACTTATACCGAACAGTTAGCTAAAAGTATGTAGGTACTAATTTAACTTTTTAACCTGTCTACCTACATGACTAATTTTAATAGCAGTTGGCTGTTGGCAGTTGCAACCAGCAAAAGGAAAAGGTGACTTGAATAAATATTTACCGATGCATTGATCTAACAAATATGCTGAGCAGAAGACCGAGGCAACTGAGGTATAATTATTATTATAATGTGGTGTTAACTATATATGTAAAGCCAGCATAGAGTCATTCATAAATGATGTCATCGAAAAATCACGGTTTCTGGGACATCATTACCCTCGGTCACTAGCATTAGGCAGCATAACTATTGCACGAATGATTGTATCTTTAGCATGGGATTTGTCGTCAATTAACCAAGTAGAAGCATTGAACCTACCCGGGACGTCATTTATGGACTATCTCTACAATTATTTATCACAAGGAACAACTACTGATTATTTGCTCCATGCATCGGTAATAATCTGTATAAAAATAAACTGCTATCTTGTGATAAGAGATTTACCGTTTGTTTGACGTTCAATTCTCCCTCACTTGCTGTAATGATTGATAAATTGTAAATTGCGGTCGCGACAAAATTCTATGTTCAATTCACTTGCCAACGATATTAAAACGAATGTTGGAATGCTTACTACTGACTCTGACTACTGGCGTTGAAGGTTGAAGATCATAAAGTAAAAAAAATACTATTTATTTATGCAGGTAAATATTTTGTAATTTAGCTGTTCGTTTTAGTTGCCAAAGAATTCGTTTTTCACTTTAGGTAGTATGATAATATGTATTTTAAAGTTGTTGGGTTCGCTTCCGCCTAATTTAACCTTGAAAACTAATCGTAAGTACATAGTAGAAATAATACTATACAAATTATGAATAAATGAATATATTATGAAAATATAATGAGAAACTCGTTCTTTCATGCCCCGTTGTTGAAGAGCACCAGTCGCAGTCCGATCACTGAAGATAAGCAACGTTCGGCCCGACTAGTACTTGGATAGGTGACCGTCGACCGCCTGGGAACTACGGGTGACCTTGGCTTTTTACCCCTATTTGACCATGCAAATTGCGGTAAAACAAAACACGTTTTTGATGGTGCAAAATGCATAATTCACACTTTTTTGAAATTCTTACGTGCAGTATTTACACCTTTTTAAAAGTGCAAAATTCAGTATTCATAACGTTTTGAAGGCGCAAATACAGTATATGAAGATAGTTTGAAATTGTAAAATTATGTATGTAAGAACTTTTTAACAGCGCAAAATCCAGTATTTACACCATTTTGAAGGTGCAAAATGGAGTGTTACAAGAGAAACGAGGGAAGAATTATTCAACATTTATTGTTGAATTTGAATAATTTAAAATCAACAAGTTATTGATTAAATTATTAAGGAGTAGTGAATTTAATGTACAATTTAATGAACTGTAATGATGAAGCATAGGAAAGGAGGAAATAGCAATGATCGATTGACTAAACGACAGAAAATATTGACAGATCTGACTGAGGCTTGGAGAATGACAGACGTCATTGCTTTTCCTCTGACCCGAGATTCTCCTAATATTGTGAAAATATAATGAAAAGTGAACTGTTGAATAAATCGCTAGTATTTATTTTTATTCAAATATTACAACGCTACGTCGTAATATTCATTGCACAATTTATCGTCTGTGGCGACACTTGTAATTTATCGTCGTTACATGGAGTATGAAGATACTTTGAAGTTGCAAAATGTAGTATTTATAGCCTTTTTGAAATTCCAACGTGCAGTATTTACACCTTTTTGAAAGTTCTCAATGCAGTATTTACTACTTTCTGAAGGTGCAAATTCCAGTGGTTGCTCCTCCGGCCTCCGTGCCTAAAAAATGTGCATTCATGTCTATGTAATAATTAGAGCTGACGTCTTGGAGGTCCTATAGTTCCATAGAACGAAAGGGACCTTTTAGTGATATTTGGCATATCTTACGGCATATATAGCCCAACAGTAAATCAAGTTGGTTCAAAAAGGCACACATTACCACGTGCGTATGTTCAAATAGATTAGTACACACAAGGTATTTAAATAATTTACAAAAAAAAACATCAAAATGATTTCCTTCGAACCGGATTTGAACCAGTGACCTATGGATGCCTGTCCTTTCGCTTTTCCAACTACAGTCCACCGCTCTACCAACTGAGCTATCGAAGGTACTTGACGATGTCTGGTCTTTTAAATGAATTCGAATGTAGGTACTTAACAAATAGAAGACAATTTAATTACTGTGAAGCTTCCAAAAATCCCTTGGCGGATTTTAATTGTTGAAGAAATTTATCAGTTGAGTGCAGGTAAGTGCACAGTACTAACTACTAACAGGGGTATCCTTGAAAGCGAAACCAGCCGAAATATTATGTTGACTGTTGAGGTATGCTGAAACGAAACAGCTAATGTTAAAGGGTGAAAATTTAGACAGACTCACCCTAGTGGAAATCTGTATATGTGCTGATACGGGTCAAAAGACCAAGACTCATTAACTCAGTGGTTATGGAAACAGATGGGTTAGGCAACAGTGCAATTATCGAGAATAGAAGTAAACACAAGTAGAAATGAAGATGAAAAGTGATACGGGTGAAAAATAATGACTTTGGGGTAAAGTAAAAATGCTACAACCGTATGGAAGCTCTAATAATATTCAAGACGTCTCAAGTAATATTTTAGGCTTTTTGAGAGAGGCGGAAAAACACGACCTTTCATAAGCAGTACTTTTTATTCAATCTTCTACATCATCCAATTCAATCCCTGATTTCACATTCAGAGTACCAAATGATAATTTAATAAATAATCGAAGAATTTAGGTTACTTTCGCAATGACCACATAGTTGGTCCGACATCAAATAGTTGATCTAATTTAAACGTGGTTGAAATCTTTACAGAACGGATAAATTACGTAATGTGAAATATCAAGAATATTATAGAATATGAATATAAGTATATAAATACTCTAGAATTAAATAACAGTGGAAATATGTATGTATAAAGAATGACTAGTTGTAATGAGGCTTTTATGCTCGTCATGCAGTTTGCTGTTTACAAACAATAAGAGAACTAAAACTCATGCATCAAACATAATATATATACATAGGCATGCATTGAAGGATAAATTCATATATCAAGAAATGTACATGCATCATCATTCCTCATGCTCATACTGGCATTTGCTTTTAAGCTTATGAAAATGTAAACTATAATTTAAACTAAAATTATGTAAAACTTAAACTATGGGTGTACGTAGTAGTTGACGTTGAGTCATACTTAATGAGTAATGCAGGTGTGATAATGACTCATATATTTATGACTTAATACCCTCCTTTTTTTTAATTGTCGTAGTCTGAAAGGCGGTATACGGCAAGTGAAAAAACCCTCTTAGTATTGGTGTTGTTATTCCTCTTCATCAGTAAACTCCACCTCCAAGAATCTCAGATGGCTCGGTTCGATGGTTGAATTGGGTAGTTCCTCTTCTACTGCTGGTGGTGCCTGTGATTGTATAAGTACAGTGACATTTCCCTCCTCAGCTTTAGGTAGTGTTGGTAGTGGGCCGTGTTGTTTTTCAAGCGCACTTCTCCTACGTATCTCCTCATTCTCATCCACTATACTTCGTCTGTGAATAAGAATCGTCCCTTGGCTCCGGTGGTGGTGTTCGTCCAAGTAACTACTGTTGGGTCTCCCTCGTCTCGGTGGGGCTACAGGTGTTTCAGTTAGTCCCTCCGTTCCAAGTAACTGCAGCTCAGCTTGCTGCTCTTTCTCTCCCTTCTCTTTCATGGTCTCCCAGTAACTCCCTCTCCACCCACGCTTCAAGAACGCAGCACTCAGTTTCCACTTAAAGTGTATAGCTGTAATAGCCATACACAGAAAAACAAAAATAATTAGAATCATCCACATGTACCATGGTATGCTACTATCTCTTTCCCATGATGACGTGTCTATGCTGTTGTCGCTCTCGTCAAATGTGATGTTCAAGTTCTTCATGTCTATTTTCATTCCCATGTGGTAGTCGAGTGAGTTCACTAATAGGGGGTCTTCATGCTCGTTAAAGATAATGTTAAGCACATCTCCTCTATACGTGTTGTTCGCTATAGTGAATGTTGTCGTGATGGGCAGTAGGAAGATTTCATTGGGGCAGGGGGTGTGTCTGGTGGTTCCTACACGTATGTTCAAGCCTGGGCAGTATATGTGAAAGAACGCATTATACACTTTGACTTGTACATTTCCCTCCGCGTCTTGTGCTGTGCTATTTCGACAGTTTTGAATTACATATTTGAGTTTGTCTTCATACGAGTTTCGTGGCTTACATTTTTGGTGTGTTGTTGCTACCACTCTGTCCATGAAACTCCAGTCAAGCCCTGTATCGAATACACAGTCTTGATTTCTCGAAAGCAAAGCATTTGGTGGTCCTTGATATTTCAAATCACACGTCCGATTTTCTTTCCTCCATAGTAAGGTAAATGGGTCAGCTACAACAAGTGTCAGGTTAGGATTGACGAGTGGCACAATGAAACTTAGATGTAAATTGTCCATTTGTGGGTCACTTCTACATTGTCGAAATTCAGCTAGCTCCAGTGGACATAAATCCCCGCACGGTAAAGTGAAGTTCAGGAAGTCGGAAAATTCGTCATCCATATGACCACGGCTCCAGATCCTCTTGGTGTGTTGAATCATCGCTCCGCTTTGGGTAAGTCTTGATACCAGGTAGGCAATATCAAACTCCAGTCGCTCGATCTCTTCAGGTGAGTCCTTCAGTTCACTGATTATTTGGTTAACAGCATCAGTTATTTTTGCCATTTGTTTGTAGAAGGCTCTAAATTTCTGTGTGTCTTCCTTAATTTTCAGTTCCAATTTGTTAAAATGTTCGGCCAGTTCTAATGTGTGTTCACTGTTCATTTTTGTTCGGTGTTCGGCCTGGTATGACATCCCAAGTCCAGCACTGGTGAAAACAGCGAGAGCCGTCATAATTACATTGGTGAAAACGGATCTTCGTCTCCTAAATTCGGTCTTGATGGGGGGGCAGATCGCCTTGAGGGGCAGAAGGAAAGTCCTCTTATATTCATTTTGGCATTGTTGTTTGAGTTCGTGTCCCACATTTTTCATATTGATTTCTGGATACCTTAATAAATCGCATGGTGATAATAAGCGTATTTTGATGTTGTAGGAATTGTACCCATAAAGAGGTGGATTCTCCGATCTCCGCCAAATGACTGGTCCTCCTTCATCTACCGTTTCTGCTCCTCCGCCAAGGATCAACATCAAGTAATACATACATTCGAGAAAAAATAGTTGAAGTGTAGAGAATTAGGGAGTGCGCGATCTCTTCAGTGGTGGTGGCAGCTCCGCTTCCCTCCTTAATTCGTGTGTTGTTGACTTTTCAAAATTTCGACTCGTCTGATCCTGTCTGATCTTGTCTGGAACAGGAAAATGTGTGTCTTCAATTGCTGTTGAATTATTTTTGTTTCGAGAAGTACTCGCCCTCCTTCCCTCCTTACTATTGTGATGGTGGTGGGTAGGTAGTGACGATGTAGAATTTCCTCGGTGGCCTCGCTCCTCGTTTTGATATGCGTGAAGTTCAGCTCCTCGTAGTCCTACTGTGCTCCTCTTTTTGTGTACACTCGCCCTCCTTCCCTCCTGTCCGTTCGCAGGATTTGAGTTGGTGGCCGGTGCCTTTTTTCGTCTTCCTCCCTCCTGGCTGTGTTGGGTTTTGGAGTTAGTGGAAGGTTTTAATTTTTGACCTCCTCCCTCCTGGCTGTGTTGAGCTCCGGTGTGGGTGGAAGGTTTATTTTTCGATGTTTTTGTGCTCGATGGTGGCCCCATGGTGGGAAGTGCTCCTCTATTAGTGGTGTTATGTACAGCTATACTTGCAGCTTGTACTCCTTCCTGACCGGTGGTAAAGATTGAGAGAACCTTCGGGTTGGTGGTGGAAGAGTGTGCTCCCGTGTTGTAGGTATTACGTACTGCCGTGTTGGTGTTGGCTTGTACTTCCAAGTTGCTGGTGTGAGAGTTAAAATTCCGTTTGGTGGTGGTGGTGGTGGAGGTGTTATGTACCGCATTGCTTTTGTTGCTGTTGGCGGATACTCCCTCCTGGCCGGTGGAATGGTGGTTAAGGCCATGTCCTGTGGTGGAATGTGCTCCCTCCTGGATTGTGGTGGGGTGAGCTCCCTCCTGGCCGGTGGAAAAGTTAAAATTCCAGTTTCCGGTGGTGGAGTGTGCTTCCTCCCTGGTGGAAGTGAAGTGTACGCCCTCCTTGCTGGTGGAAAAATTAACTTCCTCCTTACCGCTTCTACCATGAAGTCTCGAGTCTTGTTTTAGTGCTCCTCCTCTTCCGGTGGAAGTCCCGGTGGCAGTAGAAGTCTTTTTCGATTTTTCTGAGTTTTCGGTTTGCTCCGACTTGTCTTTTCCTTCTTCACCTCGTACCCGTTTAGTACTGGTGGTGGGGATCGAAGACGGGGTTTTCTCGAAAACGATTTTGTTTTGATTCGCGTCCAGCCAGACAGTTCTTTGGGGACGTCGTTTGGGCTCCGGTGGAGGAGATGGTGTGCGTGGTAGAAATTTTGCCACATTTTCTGCCCTCCTTGCTTTACAAATGGAGCAGTCAGACTTACGTAACCTGTGCTGTTGATCCGATTTTTGACAAAAGGATTGTGCACATTCTGATAGTGATGGAAAAGCAGAGGAAAATTGTCGGTTGATAATCCTAATGGCTTCCCTCTCCTCTTCCCTATCAGTGTAGTAGATGCTGTTCCTACTACTTTTTCTTTCTACAACTCTAACCATGAAGGCTCGATGATCGTCCTTTGACTCCTTTTCGGATTGATCCTCAGACTGTTCTTCGTCTGACTCCTGTAGATTATCCGATTTTACCGGTTTTTTCTTTCCTTTGCCTGTCTGATGTTAAGGTTTGGGAGTTTCGGATTCTTGAATGAATCTTGTTGGTGGTAAGCCTTTATTCGGTCTCTGAGAACGTCTGACTGGTGGTGGTTGAGGTACTTGTGGGGTTTGTGGAATATCCGCACCTCCAACAGCTCCAAAGAATTCTTCACCATTAATTACAAGAGAGATTGGTGCATCTGGAAAGACCAATTTTTCTTTGCTTTATCCAAAGTTGTTCCTGGTGGACCTAATTGTGTACTTTCCAGGCATGGATTATTTCCCTTTTTTGATGAAAATTGTTTTGCTGTAAACCACAGTTGTTCTTCTGGGTCTTCAAAAATGCCCATATCTATGTTCACGACGTTTTTTTGTGACAAATTACAGTCGGATAAATCCTTGGAAAGTTGTTCCTCAACTTCTCGTTCCAGTCTTTTCTCTTGAATTGCCGTCCAGGTCTTGTTTATTGCAGTTTGGGGAGTATACAAGCTCAGGTTAGCATCAAGGAGAGTGTTGCATAAATGTTTCTCAGCTTGTGTCTTCATTTTATCCAGAAGATCTTGTATACCCCCTTTTGGCTCCCAAATGGTCTTTTCTTCCTGTACAACCAGTATGGTGTCCACTTCTGATGTTAAGGTGACATCTTCCAATAACTCAGTTTTTTCATCTTCGCGTAGTATGACTGCTGGCAAGTCTGTGAGTGTGATGAACCCATCCTTTTCGCATTTAGGTAGGAGTTTGGGTAGTTGTTTTTTGACTAATCCCACTGCAGCTTCAACCTTGTAGTAATTGAGGTATCTTTCCAGCAGAATTTTGCACAGCAGTTTTGCCATTGGTGTTAGCATCTGTGGCATTAGATGATCATATGCCTCGGCGCTCTGTCTGAGTTCTTGTCGCAGTAAGTCTTCTCTACTGTGTTGTTGTTCGAGGGCTCGTTCTTCTCTCCGTCGTTCTTCCTCGATCTTCTTTTCCACAGAGAGTTGTCTTTGAGACTTCTTGGGAGTATTATAGATTTCTGGAAACTGTTGATATAAGTCTGAGGATGAGTCTTCTTCCGTTGTTTCTTCATTTGGATTGACCATCATCGCCTTATAAGGTGGGTACTCTCTCGGTGAATTTGACTCATCTTTTAAAGCTTGTAGGATCGTAGATCTCGTATCTGGAGACATTTGTGACCAAGTTCTCTCCGCACCTTTCTCAATACCAAACACCTCGATGTTATAATCTAATAGATCACTGTATCTCCGTGCCTGCTCTGGATCAGGAATATGACTTATCAGTTCATCATATACCTCTTTTTCTTTCAGCTCAGAGTCATCTTCTGAGCCTGTTTGATCCATTGTATTCGCTGTGTTTTGATAGCATGGTCTCAGATAGCGTGGGTGTATGGGATCGTCAAACGTCTGATTGTTGATCATCTTCTTCAATGGGACTAGTAGGTCTTCCATCCCTCGCCAGTCATGAAATAAGTGATCATTTGGTCCTCTGTACTGTCGTGGGAGTTGGTACCATGTCCAGTCTATGGCTACTTGCAGGCCATATATCCTGGCCGCACAGTCCAGCATTTCTTTGTACTGGCTATGTATATACCAGTCATCGATACCGCCAAGAACGTAGTCGTACGCTTTCATTTGTTGTTTCTGCTCTTCGCTCCTACCATCGGGTACCGTAGGGGGAAGTGGTGGTGGGTTTGGAGCATTTAAAGGTATGTGAAGTTGTTCTCCAGTAGGTAGAAGGATGATGACTTCATTCATGTCGTCGTCTGTTTCGTGTTCGTCGAACAGACCTCCTTCTCTGGCTTGGACCTTTTCTTTAACTAGTTCTATTACTCTTGAAGTAATCATTTGTCTGGTGATGGTAAAGTCTCTAAAATCGGATCTTTGTTCCAACAGCTCCAAAAACGGGTTTACATCTTCCGCTTCTTCGTTGATCAGTCTTGATTCTCTATCTTCACCTTCCAGTGTAGAATTCTTAAGTTGCTCTTGTTCCAGAGTATTAGTTCCTGAGGTTCCTGGATTCGTTTCATCTTCCAAATCCGGATTTTCCATCAGTCTGGTAGGTGAGGAAGTAATTCCTTCTTCCGGAGTGTCTGATCTTGTGTTTTCCGGTTGATCGCCGACTGTAGCAACTGTGGCATTATTCCTAATTGCTGTGAGTTGTCGTAGGAAAAATGTAGAACTAGTGTATGCTACTTGTTCGCCTTGTTCTATTGTGACAGCTGCTAATGCTTTAAGTAATATTTCCTGTGCCATGTCATCCGGGATGTCGTCGTCGGAGGCTATGGATCCCCTATCTTCCTCGCTACGAGTTGCTACTGGTGGTAAGAAGCCTGTGGAGTCTGGGGAATTTATTATTTGCAGCATTGCTGTTTGGCGGATTCTTCTTTGTTCTAAAATCCAATCATATTCTTCCTGTGTTAAAAGCTCTCTTACAAGTCCTATGTGTAGTGGTGGGAAGTCTTCCGGTGTTAATTCGGGTTCCTCTTCAGAATCACTTGAGAGAGGATGTGATCCTTCTTCCCCACAAACAGGTCTCAGTAAGTATGCTTTAGGGATGTTGTAGAATTTTGATGATTGGAAATCTGATTCCAAATCCAAATCTGTGTCGGTGTCATCGTTAGAACTGTCAGTCCAGTCGGTTGTTGTGGTCTCTACTCCTTGTCTTGGGCGGAGTAGGAAAGCATTATTATGCTTAAATTGTGATAGCTTTGCTTCGGTATCCGAGTCTTCTCCAGTGGTAAGGCTATCTTCCCGATGTTTACCCGCTGGATGTTTCTCTACTCTTCGTCCAGGTCGGAGTAGGTGTGCTTGATGTTGATCGCAGTTGTGGCCAACACCGTCGTGTTTAAATCCTCCTTCATGTGAGTTCATCCTCCTATGTACGTATTCATGCTTCGAGTCTTCTGTTGACGAGTCTTGATACAGGGGATATGTAGGGGATTTAGGGAGTGCCATTTGATTTGCATGGTCTTGAGTTCTTGATGTGTCTGCATCAGAGAAGAGATCCGCCAGCTGTGGCCTGGGGATGTCTTCACTCCTTCCACTGCTGCTGCTACGTGATGAGGAGTCCATATGTAAACTTCCTTTCCACGGAGTAGAGTGGGTGGCTCGACATGCAACAGCTTCAATGAAGCTGACATCCTCTTGAGCTAGATGGGCAGGTGGTGGGGGTCTGTTGCCTCCCTCCTGTCTTGAGGTACTTCTATGTACTTGATTGTTTCGTCGCTCAGGGGTTCGTTCTCTTGCCTTGTTGTTGTTGCTTGATGAGTGATCGAGTTGGGTGTTGGCTCGACCTACTTTCTTTGATGACGAACTCCTTCCTCGCTGACGTGATCCGCCGCGCCCTGATTTGGAATTTCTTCGACTTCCGTCCTGGGAGCTTCTGGCGGTGGATGATGATGTGTCTCTTCTGCTCCGTGGCGGAGACACGCCGTCCAACCAATACCTGCAATCATCCTTCTTATGGTTGGGTTTTCCACAGTATGAACATATGATTTTGCTCTTGGCTTTTCCACTAGGTTGGTTCCATGAACTTGGTGGTGGGGAGTTTTCGCTCCTCCGGGTGTAATCGTCATGGCGATTGTCTCTACGCCCTCCTTTTTGGGATCGGCGGAGACGGAACCGTCCGCGTTCGGTTTCTCCTCTTCCTCCAGATCTATCATCCTCTTGGTGGGCTCTGAAAGCCTAGGGTGGGTTGTATACGGCGTTACCTAGTGCTCGTTCGCGGTTATCGTCGGTGGCTTTAAGTAGCTTCAGTAGGATTTCGGGTGTCTTCACGGTGGAGACACGCCAGGTTTGAAGGAATCCTACGTATTCCTCTTGATCCGAGAGTTTGCTTACGGTGAGGCATAAGACGGTTTCGTTGTCCATTCTTCTCCCGGCTCTATCCAGATCGTTGTTGATGGCTAACAGCTGATTTAGATAGCTGTAGCCGCCTCCCGTAGCCATACGCAGGCCGAAGAACTTTTCTGCAAGTTGGACTCGTTCATCCTCTTTTCGGGGCTCGAACATTCTTGAGAGTTCTTCCATGAGGTCTTTTGCCAATGTGATGTGGTGCACTTTTAGAAGTACATCCCTATGAAGGCCTGAATGTATAGACAAAACGGCGGTGTTGTTGGCTGCCTCCCAGTTCGCGATGTCTGTAGCCTCTTGAAGTGTTGGGGGCAATGCGAATACTGGTTTGGAATATGATCCATCCACTATGACTCCTAAATGAACGGTGCCTAACGCCATTTTCATATCGACGAACCATCTGGTGTAATCTGACGGTCCTTTGAGTTTTTCGAAGTCGACTAATGGGCGATTGAAGGTTCTGTTACCCAACATATTGTCCTGAGTATGTTTCTGGGCCGCGGCTCTAAGTATGGCGAGTCTAGATTTTAATGCCGCGTTCTCTAACTGCAGTGGTACGCTAGCTTTCTGGTCCGCCGTCAGGTGTTCAGATGCTCCTAACTTAGCTTGCAGTTCCTCTATCTTTTTGTGATAATAAGACTTAACTTTACGTACCTCGAGTTCGTAGTGTTTATTAGCTTCTACTACCGTCTGCTGTGCAGTGAGGACAGGCTCCGTTGATCTTCGGGTTTGGGGGCCTGACTTTACGACTATCTTGCCTGTAAAGATTTGTGGGACTGGGGATGATTCCGGAATTCTGAAACTCTTGGGCGGCTGTGGTGGCTCTACCTTCGATTCTGGAATACCCTCGGTCTTGATTACTGGTTTCACTGGTGACATGGGATTATTGTTTCTACACTTTGTCACTACCACTTTCAGATTTCACTAGCCACACCCTGGAACTACTGCAGTGATGTGGGGGAAACTGAGAACTGTTCTTTACAATACCATATGGGGAAAAGTCTACACTTGGTTTGTGGAATTATTAATACACCACTACGCGCTGGTAAGTCCTTCAACTGCGTGGGTCACTGTATTCTTCACTAAGGGTAATGTTCTACTCACTTTAGTGGCGCTCTACGCGCTGGAAGCTATCTCAGTCACGGAGTCTGTGGATTGAAAACTGCTTCGTTTTTCACTTCTAAATTTTACTTGTTAACTACTTGCACTTTTAACGAAGTTGCTAAGTAGTTTTGATGGTAATTTACTTTCTGAACCTTTTTACGATATTAAAATTTTAAAATTTCGAAGATTTGATTTTTTGTAACAGCTGTTGTCTATTTTTACGTAGAAAAATTTCAATTTCGAAGTTAAATTTTGTAGATTTTCGTAGATTAATTTTGTGTGTGAATTTTGACTTTTAGATTCGTAGAATTGATGAAATTTGGACGTACTAACCCTCTGTTAAGAGACGGGCTATAATGTGTTAAAGGGTGAAAATTTAGACAGACTCACCCTAGTGGAAATCTGTATATGTGCTGATACGGGTCAAAAGACCAAGACTCATTAACTCAGTGGTTATGGAAACAGATGGGTTAGGCAACAGTGCAATTATCGAGAATAGAAGTAAACACAAGTAGAAATGAAGATGAAAAGTGATACGGGTGAAAAATAATGACTTTGGGGTAAAGTAAAAATGCTACAACCGTATGGAAGCTCTAATAATATTCAAGACGTCTCAAGTAATATTTTAGGCTTTTTGAGAGAGGCGGAAAAACACGACCTTTCATAAGCAGTACTTTTTATTCAATCTTCTCCATCATCCAATTCAATCCCTGATTTCACATTCAGAGTACCAAATGATAATTTAATAAATAATCGAAGAATTTAGGTTACTTTCGCAATGACCACATAGTTGGTCCGACATCAAATAGTTGATCTAATTTAAACGTGATTGAAATCTTTACAGAACGGATAAATTACGTAATGTGAAATATCAAGAATATTATAGAATATAAATATAAGTATATAAATACTCTAGAATTAAATAACAGTGGAAATATGTATGTATAAAGAATGACTAGTTGTAATGAGGCTTTTATGCTCGTCATGCAGTTTGCTGTTTACAAACAATAAGAGAACTAAAACTCATGCATCAAACATAATATATATACATAGGCATGCATTGAAGGATAAATTCATATATCAAGAAATGTACATGCATCATCATTCCTCATGCTCATACTGGCATTTGCTTTTAAGCTTATGAAAATGTAAACTATAATTTAAACTAAAATTATGTAAAACTTAAACTATGGGTGTACGTAGTAGTTGACGTTGAGTCATACTTAATGAGTAATGCAGGTGTGATAATGACTCATATATGTATGACTTAATAGCTAAAGTGGTCTTCTATTTTAGAATTCAATTTTTCACTTTGGATTTAAATGAAAAAAATTCAACTCAGGAGGTAAAACAATACGGAATATGTGAAGTTGTTTCACTAATCAAAATTTGCAATGGAGACTTACATTTCAATTATTTAAATTTTAGCATGTTCAAAAAATGAAGCTTTATTGAATTTTATAGGAATCAAAAAAATACGTAAAATGTAATTAAGTAATAAGGTAAATGCTTTATTTTATCACCGTTTATAATTTCAGCTATTTTTTTAAAAATTAAACAATAAATTGACCAAAATATTTAAAACAGGTGAAGCCGAAATTATGCGGGGCCCATTATTGCTAGTACTATTTTATATACTATTACTTATTTTTAATTATTTTAACTCATCAGAATGTGTTTTTATCTATTTTTATTACTTCTTATTTAATGAATTTTAATTAATTATACTTTTACTAATGTGTATCAGTTTTTATTCATCCGTATTTATTTTTGCTTTATTTTTGATTTGCATTTATGTTTATTTATTTGTGTACTTTTTTATATTTGTACTTACTTCTATCTATTTGTATTTTTATTATCATTTATTTTTATTTATTTAATTTTAGCCTTTTCTATTAAATTTATCTTTATTAATTTTAATTTAATTTTTTTAACCATTGTTAATTAAGTGTATTCTTTTTTGCTTTTATTTTCATTTTTTTTTAAATTTTTGTGATGTATATTATTTAATTTTTATTGTAAAAAGTGATATTATAATTTAGTGACGAGTTGCAATGTTCTACTTGCTGAAGCGTAAGAAATTAAAATGTTTACAAATGTGAAAATAATAA
This sequence comes from Dicyrtomina minuta, assembly GCA_949802685.1. Lineage (NCBI taxonomy): Eukaryota > Metazoa > Arthropoda > Collembola > Symphypleona > Dicyrtomidae > Dicyrtomina > Dicyrtomina minuta. Next base: position 66,595,413 of record OX461811.1, read on the forward strand.
ATACACAATTTAAGATTTAGGAACGCCAATTCCGTCGTATATTTATTCTTGGAATCACCTGTAAGCAAGTAAACAGAGATGCGAGCTGTTTGACAACAAAGTCAATGAAGAGCAGCATTGAGATCTTCTCCATCACACTAAACCCTCCCACCTCAATCCCCGTGCATTACCACAGCATTACAAGTGAAGCATGAGATTTTTAGTTGCAAGATGTGGTTTAAAAAAAAATTTAAGCGTATTTAAAACCTTTTCGAAATTCCAAACTGAAGTTGTGAACAAGTGTGTTCCAGAAACAAAAGATGGAATTGTAGAAAAAAAATAAAAGTTTGAAGCCATATGAAACACATAGTAGAACTCAACAAGAACGAGCAATATGTACGTCCATATGCTTTTGTAATCGTGTTTTAGCATGTGAAAATATAAGTGTGGGCGCGTTGGATCACTCACAAAAATTGCAGCTGCAAATGCAGGTAGGTTAATACTGGGAGACATGTTAGTAGTAGCTGCTGTTTCGACTTGGAAGAAATTCGTACTAAACGAGATTGTTTTGCACTTACAGAATTTTTAAAGCCTTTTTTATCTGCATTTACACATCCCTCATTCCATACAAGGCGAATGCATTGTCGGTACTTCTACTTGATTAGAATAAAGTCTATAAAAATACTAATTCCGCTTGCGAAAACAAGCAATAAATGCACAGAAAAGTGATTAAAGTTAAAATCGGTGTGGGACATGTGGAGCAATACCAAAAATTGTTTAGCAACGTGTGTAAAAAGTACAAATTTTGTAGCTACAAAGATGTACCAAACGCAGAGTCTCCACAGTGATTTTGGTTTACTAATTTTTTGAGTTTTAGAGTAAAATGTAAATGGAATGATACAGACACGAGAAAGAAACTGCATTGTACGTACATGTGCCATCTTGCTTCACAGAAATTTGTGCTTACTTGGGAACGTTTTCAGGTGTAACCCTGGGATTTGGCCAAATGTTACCAAAGTGTCGTCTACTAACCCTAGACACTTCCGCTAGCATAGAGACTTGAGTGCATTTTTGGTTGCTAGGCAACTAAAGCCCGCGACATTTTGAAAATTTTCTTGAAAATTCAAAACTCAAATTTTAACATGCAAATTCATATGGGAAAATCAAGGCACCAAAGGGTCCCTCCCCCCTGTCAAAATTTTTAATTTTACCAGATTTTCAGTGTATCATTAAAAGTCAACAAATGGCGTTTTACATTAAATTTTACCCCCATAATACTATTCCAGCGCACATTTAAAGCAGATAGGGATCGTGCATACATGACGTCATCAGTTGGGTCGATGAGTCTACTTGGGCACTGGTGACATATTCCATGTAAAAATTGCCATTTACGCAATGGTTAAGCTATGGGGTCCAGGGTCCTAAAAGTGGGACTTTTCGATGACGTCATTTGTGGATGCTCCTCTTTGCGCTTCTTACGTTCAGTAAAATGTCATAATAAATTACAGTGGCTGTTGTTTTGATTTTCAGCCATTAGCAGTATTTCACATGCGTCTACATTGAAAAATAGCCTGTACTGGTAAATGGAAAATTTCATCCCGGACATCACAAGCGCTAGCAAGTCAGTCCAAAAATGTAATGAGCGGCAGCTCAAAAAATAATAGTCACAAAGTAGTTGCGACTCCTATTTTAACTTCCAGCGTTCACAGCGTTTTCTGGGCTGACTATTTGGCCAGTCTGGCGTTTGTGATCATCCCATTTCGGTGGCATTATGCCACCTATTGCGAAAACAGAAGATCAAAAACAAATAAATCACAATATATATAAAACGAAACAAACACCCCAAATACAACTCCGCACAAGAATCAGGCAATT
>OX461811.1:66597466-66820899 GCA_949802685.1 Dicyrtomina minuta
ATGTGAAGGACCATTAAGAGAAATCAAAGAAGTAATTGTTTTAAATCAAAGGATAACTCAAGTTTAATTTATTTGAATATCTTTATTCGCCGGTAGTAAGGAAGTCGCAGGAATTATTTAAATCTCAGTAATCGTCATTTTCAAAAATTAATACAGCGAAAACTAAAAGATTTTCACTTTCACGCAGTTACATATATACGTAGCCATTTTTTAATTCAAAAAAATTAATAATAAGCCTAATATGAATAAACTAATTTAATTATCAGTTATAAACTTGAGTAGCTATTAATGGAGAATAAATAGAATATTTAATTTCTCGGTATGGGTTACAGTTACAGCACAACAGTTGGGTCCAGGAAATTATGCTGCAGAAAAAAAAACAAAAAATAACGACATGAGATGTGAATAATCTTAAGAGGCCTATTCCATCCGTATTGATTTAAAACTTAAACGCCAATATACTACATACATGAAATTAATAAAATTATAAGCTTCACGTCGCTAATTTTGTATTCGTAAAATTGCTACCAACCAACAAACTAACAAGTCAAAAAATATTTTCCACATTTATAAACATGTAAATAGAACATTTTACACTTTTTAGGACTTCGTAATAAATTAACATTTGTGTTTTTTAACATGGCTTATTTAGATTAGGAAATTATGTCCTTTTCGGTACGAGACCCGTGTATGGCACGTGCACGTACCACTTTTTCAGTGGCTGTTAACGTGAACGCCACGTAAAGCCAACTGAATAAGTATGGCCGCACACGTGAACGTTACGGTTGTGATGAGATGTTGCCATGACTTCTAACGTCACGTTCACGTTTAAAATAGTTTTGTTTGAATGACCGTGAACGTCAAGTTCACGTAAATAATAATTTAAAACTTTTAAATAAAATTCAAAATTGAAAAAAAACTCAGACTATCATTAGTTTTTACAGTTCCAGTTGAAAAACTTGCATCCTTTACTGGTAATCAGAACTAATGCAAGTGTAGCAATTTTATTTAAATTTATTAAGTTAATTACCCTAACGGCATAAAATGGACACTGCCGACGCAAATGCCGTTGACTGGTCCGGTTCCGAATCGTGATCGTCTGACACAAGTGATTCGGATCACGAATCGTCAGAATCTGATAACGAAGACGAAAATTGTTTTTATTCTTTCAAACCTAACTTAACGGCCTCCGAAGTTCAGAAAAGCATGGAAGATACGGCTGACAATCAGCCAGATGAAGGGGAAATACACTGGACTCAAGATGAAGATGCTTTTCAACCTCTTGACTGCTCAGGTTCTGCAATAGGTGCAACTTTCTTTCTGCCAACTATTTCAGCAGAGTCAACTCCATTCGACATTTTTTCTCAATTCGTCACAAGAGACGAACTGGACAAAATTGGAATTCAGAGCAGCGATTACATAAACCAAATCAAAATAAAAAATCCTACTGCATTTGACAACTTTAAGCCTTTTGATGCAAGTGAGTTGTATAGATTCTTGGCTATACAAATGGCAACTGGTCTTATAAAAAAGCCAACTATCAAAGAGTATTGGAGCCTAAAACCCATGTACAACACCCCTTTCTTTCGAGAAACCATGAGCCGAAATAGATTTGAAGAGATGCAAAGAGGCCTTCACTTTTGCAATAACGAGGAATTAGACTTTACAGCAAACCGAATGCTCAAACTGGGATCATTGCCTGACTTTATGATGAGTAAGTTTGCAGAATGCATTAATCCAGGACGCAATTTATGCATTGATGAAAGCTTGGTAAAGTTCAAGGGCAGGCTTTCGTTCAAGCAATACATTCCCAAAAAGAGGGCACGTTTTGGTGTCAAGCTATACATACTTGCCGACTGTCACACCAAATTTATAATTAAAGTTGTGCCGTACCAAGGTAACCCCGCATTACCTTTTTATATTGCCCGTGCTTCAGTTTTAATATTTAAAATATTTACAATCTAATGATTAACGTTTTATGCGTAGGCGAAACAACTCAGCTTACTCATTCTGAAGCCAAATCAGAACTGGGATATGGTGGTGCAGTTGTCCGGTCCCTTGTTGATCCTTTAATTAACACGTACCGTGTACTTTTCATTGATAATTTCTTTACATCTCCTAAGCTTGCATCTCAACTTACAGATTTGAAAACTGGAGTTGTTGGAACAGTGCGTACTAACCGTAAGCACATGCCTAAATTTACTGCCAAATTGGGAAAAGGTGATGCAGAATCGTTCTCAAATGGACAACTACAGGTAGAACGATGGGTCGATAGGCGAGAAGTGTTAATGCTCACTAACTGCATTCCGCACCTAATGAAGCTGAGTTTGAAGGAAAAGTTAAAACCAGCATCCGTTCTTGCCTACAATCAGTCCATGGGGGCAGTGGATGAACTAGACAAAGTCCTACAGCCATACTACCCTGAACGCAAGTGCCTTAAATGGTACAAAAAAATCTGGCTTCGCTTTATTTATATTGCTGCTCTTAACAGCTTGCGAATTTTTAACTCTTTCAAAAACGGAAAATCAAAACTGAGTTTTAAAACGTTTCTGGAGAAATTAATTGAAGAAATGATTGAAAGAAACCCTATTGAAAAAGTTGCTAGAGGCAGGCCTTCAGCTTTTCCAACTACGGAAAAAAGGCTGAATAATGAACGCCATTTTCCAAAAAAAATGTTGAAGCTAAACGAAGCCACAAAAAAATATAAGCCTTATTATTTGCAATGTGTTTTTTGTAGTCAGAAAGGAGAGAGACACGAGACATCATATGTGTGTACGGTCTGTCAGGTCCGATTGTGCGTTGGTATTGAAAGTAGGCCATGCTTCCAATTTTACCATTCGATGCGTAAAATTCCTGACAAAAAAATACGGAAATCGTCTCACTCAACTAAGTATTAATTTTACGTTTTTCATATTATCTTAGGTTAATTGCTGGTAGTATACATAATTGCTCTTGTTTACGTTCTTGTTTAAATATACGGTATTTAATACTAATAATAAAGTTGGCGGCCCCTGTAGCAAAGTGGTTACACGATCTACACGTAACGCGAAGTAGTCGAGGTCGAATCTGAGATGGAGCACATTATTTTTGTGCCCCTTCTCTCAGACGTACTCGATGAATGGCCCGCGTGCCGGTGGGGCCGTACGGGGTAGAGAAGCTTGCAGAGGAGGAGGACTAAAGGAGAAGTGCGGGAGGCAGTCAAACGACGTGAGGGGATACTTTGCCTGAAACCATACCACCCTGGGGACAGCAAGCCTGTAGACAAGTACTTTCAACGCAACCTCAAGATTCCAATAATCTGTCATAATCGCTCACTCTACATCATAGTTTGAATCCATAAGTTATTAGAATAGTTGCATACAATTATTAATTTGAATTGTTAAAATTAAGAAAAAGCTTGTAAGGGTCTTGTGTGGTTGTTATCTGACTATCTCGTTGAGTCGAGTAGGCAGTGGCATGAACCAACTCTGTAGAACATCATTACCTACTCTAAAACATATAAAACGAAATCCAAAATGGTAAGCGAAGGTTAGCTGAGGCTTAAACCCAAGCTGTAGATCCTGAGGTTGTGTCACTGAGAATAGTGTAGTGGGGTGTCCGGAGTTGGGTAAGAATGCTCGGCTACTTAGAAGAGACATCAAAGATATCAACACAACACACATTTCCCAATGAACTGTCTGTAAGAGTATTTGCTGATAATCGGACGTTAAATAAAGTTTTTTTTAACTAATAGTAAAGTGGTTTTAAATGAATTTCGTAATAAATTATAAAAATAACTCGGGCCGGCACTGTCGATTTTATTATATATTTTAGGTAATTTCGTTACTACGGACTTTATTACTATAGGCATTTAAATAAAAATAAAGAAGTAATTTTGACTAAAACAAAAAGTAAGTATAAGTAAGTTTGCAAGCAAAAGGTTAAGAGAAATCAAAGAAGTAATTGTTTTAAATCAAAGGATAACTCAAGTTTAATTTATTTGAATATCTTTATTCGCCGGTAGTAAGGAAGTCGCAGGAATTATTTAAATCTCAGTAATCGTCATTTTCAAAAATTAATACAGCGAAAACTAAAAGATTTTCACTTTCACGCAGTTACATATATACGTAGCCATTTTTTAATTCAAAAAAATTAATAATAAGCCTAATATGAATAAACTAATTTAATTATCAGTTATAAACTTGAGTAGCTATTAATGGAGAATAAATAGAATATTTAATTTCTCGGTATGGGTTACAGTTACAGCACAACAGTTGGGTCCAGGAAATTATGCTGCAGAAAAAAAAACAAAAAATAACGACATGAGATGTGAATAATCTTAAGAGGCCTATTCCATCCGTATTGATTTAAAACTTAAACGCCAATATACTACATACATGAAATTAATAAAATTATAAGCTTCACGTCGCTAATTTTGTATTCGTAAAATTGCTACCAACCAACAAACTAACAAGTCAAAAAATATTTTCCACATTTATAAACATGTAAATAGAACATTTTACACTTTTTAGGACTTCGTAATAAATTAACATTTGTGTTTTTTAACATGGCTTATTTAGATTCTGGCTAAAATTGGAAATGGGTACGTAATGTGTACACAGCCCCAAAGCAAAAGTCTGTGTGGCAGTTTTGGTATATAACGAATCAGATCATAATATAAGGCACAGTAATTCTTTGCCTACTAATTATAATATAAGCTATATAGTCATGTATGCAGTTATATTGACATTGCATTGGGTTGGTCCACCAATGATGTAACCGTACCCAGTGTTTCTAGAAAAAGCGATCCTTCTCCAGCTAATCGAATCGCTGATTTTGTGGCGATGTTATATCTGCGCAGAATAATTATTTACGTCGTAAAATGAAAAACAATCGAGCGAAACGAAACGTTCACGATACGAACTTTTAGTTTGCCGTTCTCGCTTGTTGCAGTTTACTGTACTGCCCGAGGCCCGAAGATTGGCTGTGTTCGAATGTATTTTATTAATTTGCTCAGCCAATCGAATCACTTGTTCTGTAGCCTCTGTCCCTTGCCTGTTTCTGAAAGAAGATCCCGCGAGATTTGAACGCTGTGCTACCCACGTATTTCTGTCTAGACTCTTAAGGGAGCTAACACAAATGGCGCCACTCATTATGGTGGGTGGGTCCCAAAAAGAGCCCCATTTAACGCAATGCTAAAAGCGTCACCCATAGGGGTGGGTGGGTCCTAAAACTTGATGATGACGGGTGGCGCCATTTGTGTTAGCTCCCTAGGGAGGTGACACAAATGGCGCCATCGAAATTTTCCACATTTAGGGACCCACCCACCCCGTTTGATGACGTATTTAACATTGCCGTAAATGGGGAGCTTTTAGGGACCCACCCATATAACCGATGGCGCCATTTGTGTTACCTCCCGACTAGGCCTAGACTAAACATATTTAAGTCGTAAAAAAGAAAAACTGAGCGTAATGAAACGTTCAGCATACGAAATTCTCGTTTGTCGTTCTCGCCTATTGATTTCAACTGCCCGACTGTTCGCTGTGTTCGGATGTATTTTATTGTTAGGCTCATTAGCGACGGAGAGAGCGAAGGAAGCGGTTCAAAACGTCTGCTACGCTACACTGGTAATTCTCACTAGTTAGCTCCTGTTTGTACTGAATATTAAATAATACCAGCCTGTGTTGTGTGACCCCTGACCCGGGTGCATAAATTGTCATTAGAGCCAATCTGAGAAAGTGAATAGTAAAATAATACTTACTAGTTAGTAGTTGAACTGCACCACAGCTGAGAGTCAAAGACAAACCAAGCAAAAAATCACGAAGGTAAGTTACTTCCATTATTAAAAATTATTAATTCAATTTTAACTAATTACTGCATACGCGTGAATTTGGAGCCGAATCGTAACTATTCGTAAACGTAATAAATATTACAAAGTTCAGCGTTAACCGCTTGCATCTTTAGCGTCCCTAAAATATACTTGGAATTAACAAGAAATTAATGTTCTATTTTGTATTTGGGCATCATTACAAAGTGCAGAGAAAATAGTTACGCATATCGCTATACACGCTATTGAAACCAGTTATTAACTTTCCTATATAACTACAACTACTAATTTGTTGTGGCAACCCTCATGTATGTACTTATTTAATTTACAAAATTGTTCTATTTACAAGAATTGTACGTGCATAGGACGCTTTTACTTTACAGCTATGACTTAATTATTCCCAACTCAAAATGTGACAAGTACTAACTAAACAGTCAGGCATTGCATTTAGTAAATAAATTGCTGCAATATTAAAATCAGTAGGTAATCCTTCAATTTATTCCGTTTTTAAAGGTCTGCTGATCTGTAGTATCAAGTGTGGGCAGGAAACGAGGTTTCTTTGAGCTGTTGGTTGTGTTTCTGAAGCCTAAGAATTCTTCGAGAAGAATCAACGATGGATCCAGATGATCCTCAGAAGACCAAACTAACGACAGACGGGAAACAGTCTGCGGGTCATTCTTATTCAACGCGGTCCAAGGCCAAGCGGACTTCACATTCTGGTATGTACGAATTGCTCTAATAAGAAAATTACTAATAAATTAAGAAATCAATCACCATTGCATTGACAGTTATATTTCTACAATATTTTTGTTTAGGAAGAAAGTTGCAAAGTATCGCGAATGAAGACCTAAAATGACTTTACAATTTAAAATGATGAGAATAATTTTTAGCAAGATTCGTTCAAACTTACCGCTATCCTAAAAGCATGCAAATAAAAAATATTTAGGACTTTTTAAAAATGCGTACGTAAACACTACATTTTACTGTTGTCAAGAACTCGAAATGAAAATTTTACGCATCTCTTTTTATCTGTTATGACATAGCTCGGTTCATTTTGACTCTTCAGTCATGATATAATAATGTTGCAAACATAATAAACTGCCATTTTATTATTCGTATTTATTCACCCAACACAGATGATGATAGTAGCGGATCACAAGCACAGGAGCCACCGCTCAAGAGGAAAACGAGACCAGGTGCTAAACAAGCGCATGAATCTGCGGGAATTAATAATGATAATGCGAATCCTGATTTAAATGACGTTGTTCCAAACGCACTTGATGAATACGCTCCTGCAAAAGTGGCTTTACAGAACGATCTCGTAAGTCTTTTTTAAAACTACTCTTCTCTTTCCTATCGGCAATGTACAAAGTGCAGTTGCATGATGCTTCTTGTTTATCTTGTGATTTTCTTTCAGGTACTTGAGTCGCTGTTGAAGTACATGAATCGGAGCGATCTCCTAAGCTGCCGCGTCGTTAACAAGCAGTGGCAGATTGAAGCTACAAAAGAACTTCGAAGGCGAAAATTAGTCATCAGATTTTTTTGTCAGTCCCCAGAAAGCCATATGAGTCGAACGATTGCATTTCAGAATATTTGCAGACGTCTGAGCGAATGTAGAACTCCTTCACTGCTTTCATCTCTCCAAGTTGAAACAGTTTCTGGAAATGATCTGGGACCCGCAGGTGTAGCAAGCATCTTCACAACTGTTGGAAATCAACTGAAACAGTTAACGCTGCATCTGAATTACTCGATGAATAGGTACTATTTCGAAAGCAGCTCCGTGATGACTCATCTCCAAAATCTTCTCTTTCGTCAGTCTCCAAATCTTGATTTCTTAGAGATCAACTTTGATTTCCCTTCTTATTGGGAGGCAGAGCTGCAGACACTCGATATATTCGGTCAAAATCAAAATGGGAACAACGAATCCCTGCTGCTTCCGAACTTAAAAACCTTTATCGTCAGGGGATCACCGGCGTCAAAGTTTTTGGCGGACGTCATTAAAGCAGCAGTCAACTTGAGATCTTTTGGGGGAGATTGGTCAGCGTGTAGCCAGTATTTAATGGGAGCTGAGGGAGGAGCTAAAATCCAACTATTAAAAAGTCTGAGTTTTGATCACGGTGTCCATTGTCGAGGTGAATGGAATCAGCTTACCCTTGAGCTCGTGGAAATCTTTGTGACAGAACAGAAGGAGAATCTTCAACTGGAAACATTTGAATGTTTATTTGATTTCTATACTGTAGAAGCTCCCATCGCCTTAAGAACTATTTATTTAATCAACCGGATTTTGGATTGCAGCTCAGGATCACTGAAGAAGCTGATAATTGAACCGGCGGGTTTGAATGTTGACCGCCTCATCATCCCTCGTTTACCTCAATTACAAGAAATGTGCTTTGATTGTTATCGGATTAGCCTAGATGGTTTTTTTGGTGGTAGTTTCTTTCCGCGAGGATTTAACATAAACCACAGTTTTCCAAATGTTTCGACGATTGTTCTTTTGAGATGCTCGTCTTTGGTGTTCCGTGTGTGTGTCAGAACCATGACGGATGAGATAACTGAAGCAGCTCCAAGTATTCGGAGCATTTTTGTGATCGATGCGTACGAGGATAGCAGTAGCGTTCCTCCGCTGGCTAGTGATTTTCATGACATTTTCCCAAATCTTGTGTCTTTTAGTTCTGTTGGCAAATACAAATCTTACAAAATATAGTTAAAATGTATTTTAATTTAACAATAGGGGATTATTTAGAGGCGAAAAAATGAAAGGATGCTTCCCTTTATTTTTGAGTTATTAGTTAAAATGTCCAACCGTAAGAATTTTGCACTGATAAAGACTCGTTCAAACGCAACCGGCAGCTGTTTATTGAAATAATTTAGAAATATGATTCTCACTATTTTTGCTGTTAACATTATCACAAAGTTTGAAATAGACTGCATTATTTTTGAATTTGTAAAATTAATTTTTTGTACAAGTTTATTCTGCTACTTAAACACAAATGATATATCTAATTGAAATGTATTTAGATTCACCATTTAATTTGTGGGCGATTCCATAAAAAATATTTCATGTAGTATAAACAAGATTGACTTACTTACATTTGTAAAGGTGAAATTAATGGATTTTAGTTGCAATGATTAGTTTTAAAGTAGCCTGTACAAATTAAATAGGGTACGATTTAATATAATTACTCAATATCCAATTAATTAAATTGTAATTTGTTCAATAATTAATACAATATATTAAATGTAATTTCAAAGGTTTATTTAACTGTGGAAATAAAGAAGAAAAGTGAAAGGTATGTTTACATGATTTGTGTAGCATTAAATGTAATTCTATAATGTCAATGTCAAATTGGATTCGTGTAGTAAAAGTAGACTTAACAAAGCATGGCAGGAAAACGGATTATAATTTTGAAAGCATCTTAACTGCGGCAGAACTAGAACCAGACTTGACTCTAATTAGGATTGATAATTTGACGACTCTGTGGTGCTCCTTGTATTTTGTTATACAACTTTCATTTGGATTGGGCACCGATTTTTAATATTCGATTTTTGCTATATTTATAATCAACTCCTTAAAATCAGCTTTCTCAAATTATTTTTTTTTTCACTTGGGCTGTTGATTCATGGGGATTGGGGGAAGGTCAAGTAATTGGCAAAAGTGGTGACTTATGAATTAATGTCGTTTTGACGGTAACTGATCTAATTTTTGTGAAATTCTGTTACCAATTGTGCACATCGATGCAGCTAACATAAAGAATAATTTTGCCCAGAGTTGCACCCGCCAAACTCGCATCCATTGAACTCGCACCCAGACCAGTCGCACCCTGGTACAGCTCGCAACCGACCTATTTGCACCTGTGGATGGAGGAAGCTGTAATGAGTAATAAAAAATAGAACGCTTCACATACAAAGTATAAGAAAAAAAGTAATTACATAATGTTAATCCACAAACAATTCCTCGTTAGTATACCATGAAATCTCTGTCGCTTTGGCGGTTCAAGCTCCTGAATACTCGACAGTCGTCAGAGAGGTCGAGAGGTAACAGTTGTGAGGCTGTTTTAAGTGGCTCAAAGAATTTGTAATTATAACTTCACTATCAACGTGCGAAATAGGATATACACATACACTCCACTAGGGTTCAAAATGCATTATCTACACCATTAATGTGCTATTGCTATTTGTATTGTTTTGGGGTAGTCCGTACATGGTGTCACTCAAACTGTCATTCTTCTAGGACCTACCCACCCCACATGTCATTACTAGGAAATTTCGTAACATTGCGTAAACGCCTTTCTTTAGCGTGGCATGTCATCAGAGCCAAAATAGACCCTGTGACTCCATCGATTACATAATTTACAGACGATTCCTTGCGCCATTAAAGGAAAAAAATGTGACACATTATTTATTAATGGAGAAATTAAAACACCTTTAAAATTGCAAAAGTGCACGTTTTTTGACAACACATCTTCATTTCTGCTCCATATATTAAGGGTATTAATAAAAATGAAAATAATTGGCATACTAGTTACATTTAAAAAAATCATATTTGCTATTTAGCCCTAACTCTGAGTGGTTAAAGTCGCATCTACATTATACGTAGGATACATATCGTCAGCGAAGAGGCAAATCTGACTATCTCCTTTTGGTGCTAAAAGCGAAACTGACTATTACCATTTTTTGCTAAAAGCGAAAATGACTATCTCCATTTTTCTCAAAATACCATTAAAAGGAGGCAAAAAACTACATGTGCCATTGCAGCATGTTATTAAGCATACGTTGTTGTTAAGAGGTCGTCCATAAATGACGTCACAAAAATTATTGCTCTTTGAGAATCCACCTACTCGCGAAAAATCAGAAGAAAAAAAAACTATTTGCCAATGCAGCATGTTATAAAGCATACGTTGTTGTGATGGGGTCGTCCATAAATGACGTCACAAAAATTATTGATCTTTAAGAACCCACCTACTCGCGAAAAATCGGAAGAAAAGAAAACTATTTGCCAATGCAGCATGTTATAAAGCATACGTTGTTGTGAAGGGGTCGTCCATAAATGACGTCACAAAAATTATTGCTCTTTAAGAACCCACCTACTCTCGAAAAATCGGGAGAATTTTCAATCCTAGATCCAGGAGCGTAATCATTTACTTGTTTATAGTTATTTATCATTTGACTGAAAGCTAGCTTACTAACTACACAGTTGCTTTGATAAAAGGAAGCGGGATTGGTCACATTGTTAGTGACAGGCACAATGAATCAACAAATAAATTTCCACGTGACAGAAATTTAATTATATGCAATATATTAAAATTCTATCACATTCGTTTTTCAATTACTACAACATTTAACTAAACGTAATAGTCCATTATTACAATTCCCACTGAAAACTAAATTGAAAAGATAAATAAAGGAAGGATCAGTCACTAGAAACCCACCAGCATTAACATTAAACACTCGTATAGTGGAAAACGAAAATCTTAAAATTTGAACGTTAACGCTGAGCTCAGTCAGTAAAAGGTTGACACATTGATTTAAAATACCAAAAGCTAATGATACAATCAATGGCTAAAAATTTTAAGATTGCAATATTTATAATGGGTTGATGTGATGTTGAATGATGTGATGTTGAATGATGTCACACATAGCGTGTGTGGGTCTTGTCTTAGTATTTATGTCTAGTTACAGCTGAGCTGTTTTATAATGAGAACTTCTTGAGAGATGTTCTTAAAGAGCAATAATTTTTGTGACGTCATTTATGGACGACCCCTTTACAACAACGTATGCTTTATAACATGCTGCATTGGCACATAGTTTTTTTTTCTCCAGATTTTTTGAGAGTAGGTGGGTTCTTAAAGAGCAATAATTTTTGTGACTTCATTTATGGACGACCCTTAAGTAAAAACGTCATAACATGCTGCATTGGTACTTACATATAGTTTTGTTGTCTCCTTTTAATGGTATTTTGAGAAAAATGGAGATAGTCATTTTCGCTTTTAGCAAAAAATGGTAATAGTCAGTTTCGCTTTTAGCACCAAAAGGAGATAGTCAGATTTGCCTCTTCGCTGACGATATTGTTCTATTTACAACTTTATTTGCATAGCCAAAATTCAAAACGACACCCAGTTTTTGATTTTAAATGTATTACTGATACAATATTTGATGCAGTTATGAGATGACAACTTATTGCGGTGTAGGCAAGATCCATTGCAGTTTCCAAGCGTAGCTATTCACATTGCACTTTATTGGTGTAGAAATCACACTTCAAACTGTAAAGATGTATGTGTATACCACATTTTGCAATTTTTTAAGATTTTTATTTTTGTTATAATTTTAAAATTTTAAATAAGCAGTACGGAGATCTTTACCATCGCTCTAAAGGGTGGAAAGAAAATAATTTTGAAAGTCTCTGATAAAAGTTCTACCAGTCATTCCTGGATGTTTTGTTTCAGCGACTACATCATTAGAATAATAATACTACTTATAGGAATGGCCCATAAATGATGTCACCCAAATTATCACTTTCTCAGAACCCATCCACTCCTATGTCATTAGTTTAACATGGCATGTAATCAATACTGTACTAGTCCCATACTGACTCTACTCATGCCAACATTTATGGACGATCCCTTACACATCCGTTTCTTTTGAATAAATATGTGCGTATCATTACTTCATAATAAAAATTGGGAAAAGTAGCAATTTTTGAATATTCAAGTTCAAGACTCTAATTTTTTAGGATGTATGGGAACGCATAAGTCTTCTGTAAAGAAACTCGTTTGTTTCAGTCCTTTGCCCGACTTTTCACTGTCTTTATTATATATTTGGATGGGCGAACGGAACGACAGCGAATCTGCATCACTGACAGTCAAGTTCATTTAGTTCATTATGGACGGAGAGTGGGAAGAAAGCGGATCAAGACGTCTCCTTCATTTGTACTCAACTAAACTCTTTGATTACTTCGTTGAGAATATTCATTAAAAATAACTTGTGCTGTGTGATCCCTGACCCGGGTATTTAAATTGTCGTTAGAGCCAAACTGGGAAAGTTCATATAGACAAGTAATATTTACTAATTACACTGCAGTGAAGCTGAGAGTCTAAGAATAATCAAGCCAGAAACTGCACAGAAGAGGTGAATCAAAAATAATGAACTATTTTGATCTTAAGTACTGCATACGCATGAATTTGAGCCGAATCGTGTCCATTTTAATATTAATTACGGCGAAATCTAAACTTAAATATTTTTATTTTTATCATTCGTAATTATTTTTGAGAATTATTAGGCAATTGCGGTGTTGATTATTTATATGTGTCAATAAAAAGTGCAGATCACAACTAAGAATAGCGCCAATTACAAAATAATTTAGGTTATCCTTGTTTATTCAATTAAAAAAAAATTTGTTGCAAACGCTTTCATTTTGCAGTGATCAAATGACTTATTTGAAAATCAAACCGTGAGAAAAGTACTAACTTTTTCGTATAGAAGTAGCGTAGTACATGCAAGGCTGCACAATTCCAAATAATAAATAACCATTCCATGTCCTTTGTTTTTAAAGGTCTACTGATCTGCAGTGTCAAGTGTGCACACTGATGAAGGTTCCTAACTGACTAGTGAGCTGCAGATTGTTTTATTCAGTCGAAAAATTCTCCGAACAATAACAATCAACAATAGATCCAGATGAGCCGCACAAGCCAAAACCAACAACAGGCGGGAAGCAAAAGGCGGGTCATTCTTGCTCAATGGGGTCAAAGGCAAAGCGGACTTCCCACTTCCCATTCTGGTATGCATAAATTTTTAGAATCAGTAAATAATCAATAATTATTAATTATTAGAAAAACATTACAACGTGAATTCAGGCAAATCAGTTTAAGACATGGTGCAGAGAAGCTGATTCACAGAGAATTGGCTGTTGATAAAATTGTTACAGACAGTAGGTATAGAAAAATGGGTAATGGTAGAAACTAGCGAGCCTAAAAAAACAGGAATAATAGGAAATTTAGAAATTTTTACCAAGATTCATTAAAACTTACCGCTATCCTAAAAGCATGCAAATACAAAATATTTAGGACTTTTTAAAAACAAATACGTAAACACTACATTTTACTGTTGTCAAGAACTCGAAATGAAAATTTTACGCATCTCTTTTTATCTGTTATGACATGACATAGCTCAGGACATTTTGATTCTTCAGTCATGATATAATAATGTTGCAAATATAATAAGCTGCCATTTCATCATTCGTATTATTAATTTAAATGACGTTGTTTTAAACGCAGTTGATAAATACGCTCCTGCAAAAGTGGCTTTACAGAACGATCTCGTAAGTCTTTTTTTAAACTACTCTTCTCTTTCCTATCGGCAATGTACAAAGTGCAGTTGCATGATGCTTCTTGTTTATCTTGTGATTTTCTTTTAGGTACTTGAGTCGCTGTTGAAGTACATGAATCGGAGCGATCTCCTAAGCTGCCGCGTCGTTAACAAGCAGTGGCAGATTGAAGCTACAAAAGAACTTCGAAGGCGAAAATTAGTCATCAGATTTTTTTGTCAGTCCCCAGAAAGCCATATAAGTCGAACGATTGCATTTCAGAATATTTGCAGACGTCTGAGCGAATGTAGAACTCCTTCACTGTTTTCATCTCTCCAAGTTGAAACAGTTTCTGGAAATGATCTGGGACCCGCAGGTGTAGCAAGCTTCTTCACAACTGTTGGAAATCAACTGAAACATTTGACGCTGCATCTGAATTACTCGATGAATAGGTACTATTTCGAAAGCAGCTCTGTGATGACTCGTCTCCACAATCTTCTCTTTCGTCAGGCTCCAAATCTTGAATTCCTTGAGATCAAGTTCGATTTCCCTCCTCATTGGGAGGCAGAGCTGCAGACACTGGATGTATTTGGTCAAAATCAAAATGGCAACAACGAATCCCTGCTGCTTCCAAACTTAAAAACCTTTATCGTCAGGGGATCACCGGCGTCAAATTTTTTGGCGGACGTCATTAAAGCAGCAGTCAACTTGAGATCTTTTGGGGGAGATTGGTCAGCGTGTAGCCAGTATTTAATGGGAGCTGAAGGTGGAGCTAAAATCCAACTTTTGAAACGTCTCAGATTTCAGGTATTTCCCCGACTTTCGTCGGATGAACGTGACATTGAGCTCATGGAAAGCTTTCTGACAGAACGCGAGCAGCACCTCAAACTGGAAACATTGGAGTGTGTTTCTGATTTCTATATCTATAATCAAGAGAATTCCATCGCTCCAAGAATTGTTTATTTAATCAACCGGATTTTGGATTGCAGCTTAGGATCACTGAAGAAACTGAGAATTGAACCGGCGGGTTTGTATGATGACCTCCTCATCATCCCTCGTTTACCGGAATTAAAAGAAATATGCTTTGATCGTTGTTGGCTTAGCTGGAGAAGGACAGGTATTGTTTGTAGTAGTTTCTTTCCGCGAGGATTCAACATGAATAACAGTTTCCCAAATGTTTCGACGATTGTTCTTTTGAGATGCATTGCTGTCTTGTTCCGTCTGTGTGTCAACTTCATGCTGAATGAGTTGACTGAACCGGCCCCAAATATTCGGCGCATTTTTGTGATCGATGCGGACGAGGATGGCAGTAGCGCTCCTCCGCTTGCGAGTGATTTTGATCACATTTTCCCAAATCTTGTGTCTGTTAGTTATGTTGGCAAAGACAAATATTACATAATATAGATAGTAGGTATTTTGATTTAGCAATAGGGGTTTATTTAGAGACGAAAAAATGAAACGATGCTTCCCTTTACTTTTGAGTTATTAGTTAAAATGTCCAACCGTAATTATTTTGCACTGATAAACACTCATTCAAACGCAACGGGCACCTGTTTATTAAAAATAATTTAGAAATATGATTCTTACTATTTTTGCTATTAAAATTGTCACAAAGTTTGAAATAGATTGCGCTATCATTGCTAGTTCAGGAGTAATGGTCAGTAATGAAGACATTGATGATTTAAAGGTTACAATCAAGAATTTGTGCAATTTATATTTCTCCCAAGTTTATTATGCTACTAAAACATATATATACCTAATTAAAATGTTATCAGATTTAATATAATATTTCGTATCTGGGTAGAATCCCTAAGGATTTGAGATTTCATCTCTTGTAAGCCCAGTTTTCACTATTATTATTTCACTGAGACTCGAGGTTCCTCCACAATTTGAGGACTCGAGCCCTTTTTCTAGAGAACAAATTTCTATTTATCCCAAAGGTTCGAGTGGCTAGTTCTAGGATTAAATCTCATTCACTTAAAGTACCACTCAAGAAACACTGGAAATTTAAATCCAACTATGCCACCCAGTGAACCATAGAAACTCAGAAATATGGAACTCTAGAAAGCCCAGAGAAATAACATTTATACACAATCTCTCTAGGACCTGCAACGTACATATCACCGAGCCTTGCAGGATTACCAAGCACAGGTCACCCATCCATTTCAGAATGCGCTTGGGCTGATGCTTAACCAGCAGGAATCAATCCACTAACTAACCGCCAGACCAACCTATGCTGGTTGGATTTAGGATGTAATTTGTGGGCGATTCCATAAGTAATGAATTTGATGTGGTATAGACAAGATTGACTTATTCACATTTGTTTTGGAGGAATTAATAGATTTCAGTGGGAATGATTATTATTAGTAGCCTGTTATTCCAATGAACAATTAAATAGGGTACGATTTAATATAATTAGTCAACATCCATTAAAGTAAATTGCAATTTGTTCAATAATTAATACAATATATTAAATGTCACTTCAATAGTTTGTTTAACTGTAGAAATAAAGAAGACAAGAAAAGTTATGTTCAAGTAATTTGTGTAGCTTTAAATGTAATCCTATAGATGTCAATATCAAATTGGATTCCTTTAGGTCTAGTAAAGGTAGGCTTAACGGAGCATGCTAGGAAAACTGATTTTAATTTATAAGCATCTCAACTGCAGGCACTGCAGGCAGAACTAGAACCAGACTTTACTCTAATTAGGATTGATAATTTGACGACTCTATGTGGTGCTGTTTTTATATTGTTACACAACTTTCATTGTGATTGGGCACCGATTTTCAATATTCGATTTTTATTGTATTCATAAAAATAAGTAGAAATCATAATAAACTGTTTTTTTACACTTATGGGCTATGTTGATTTATGGGAATTGGGGGAAGGTGAAGATTAAGTATTTGGCAAAAGTGGTGACATATGCATTGATGTCGTTTTGACGACAACAGATCTACTTTTTGTGAAATTCTGTTACCAATTGTGCGCATGAAAATTAGAAAACTGGCACATTATAGTTTCATTTCAAAAAATCATATTTGCACTTTTCCCTTCACTCTGAGTGTTTAATGTCACATCTACATTATACGTACGATACAAATTATTCTATTTACAACTTTATTTTTATGGCCACAAATTCCACAAATCAAAACGACACCTAGTTTTTGGTTTCAAATGTATTACTGTTACAATATTTGAAGTTTCAAAAAAAGTTTACGTCCAATTCAAAGTTTTGTGTGGTCCTATATATAATTATGCACTATTTTTTGGGTGCAAAATATTTTATCTACATCTTATTGTTGGTGCAACGGACATACATATGACGATGTCAATAAAAGCGGGTTGGGTTGGCTCATAATAAAAATTAAATACGATAATTACTTTACAGAACCGCAGGGAGATGTAGAAAGAAGAATTAAAACTCAAAACGTGATGCAGTTACCACTTTTGCTGTTAAACTAACTTATTGCGGTTTAGATAATAGAGCCATCGCACTTTCCAGGCGTAACTACCTATTTATTTTGCACTTTATTGGTGTAGAAATCTCACTTCAAACTTTTACGATGTATATATGTATATACCTCATTTTGCAATTTCATTCAAGGCGTAGATAACACCTTATATTTTTATTTTTGTTAACTATTGGAACGTGCTTTATACACTTTAAAATTAAAACTGTAATAATAATTTTTAAATTTCAAATAGGCGGTACGGAGTTCTTTACCATCGCTCTTCTACAGGGTGGTAATTTGGAAATAATTCGGAAAGTCTCTGATAAAAATTGGACCGTTCATTCCTACATGTTTTGTTTCAGACTACATCAGTATAATAATACTACTTAGGAATGGCCTTTACATGATGTGACCCAAATTATCCCTTTTTTAGAACTCCCCCCCCCCCCTATGTAATTAGTTTAGCATTACGGAAACGGCAATCTTTAACATGGCATGTAATCAATACTGTACTAGCCCCACTGTCCCTACTCACGGCACGGCAACATTTAAGGACGATCCCTTTAATACGTTGCTTTTGATTTGAATAAATAAATTAATATTATGTAATATGTATTGTCTGGATACAAAGTCTAGATAGCTGGGCAAGGTGTCCAAACCCTGCCGCGTCCATTTGAAAATTTGAATGCATGGATATGAAACCGACTTTAACCGACAGGAATTTTCCTGTTTAGGTTCATTAGCGACGGAGGCACAGAGTACGACGGAAGCGGATCAAAAGCTACATTTATAATCAACTAACAATTAAACTTCTGGTATATGGTTAATTAGTAATTACCAGCCTATGTTGTGTGACCCCTGACCCGAGTGTATATATAGCATAAGCGCCAAACTGGGAATTAATAGTGAAATACTATTGACTAATTACACACTGCAGTGCAGCTGAGAGTCTAAAAATAATCAAGCCAGAAACTTCACACTTCACAGGTAAATTACACTATACAAATAATGCATTATTTTAATCTCAAGTTAAATAATATTGAGCCAAATCGTATCCATCTAAATAATAAAATACGGCAAAATCCAAAAGCAAGCATTTTCATTTTGATCGTTTTCAATTATTTGTTAGAATTAACGGGCAATTTGTGTGTTGCTTATTTATGTGTCAATGCAAAGTGCTAATCACAACTAACTAGTAAGAATATCGCAATACACTTTATTTAAATCAGTTATAAACTTTCCAATCTAATTGATTTAGATTTACCCATATTTATTCAATTCAAAAAAATATGCGTGCAGTTTATGCAACTGCTTTCCTTTTGCAGTAATCAAATGACTTATTCTCAAATCAAAAGGTGACGAGTACTAATTTTCGTGTAGAAGTGTAGTACAGTACATGCAATGCTGCAAAATTTCAACGATTAAATAATTTGATGCATCTTGTTTTTGTGGCAAAAGTGACCACTGAAGGAGGTTCTTAACTGGGCTGCGGCTGCAGGTTGTTTTATTCAGTCGAAGAATTCTTCGAGTACGATCAACGATGGATCCAGATGAGCCGCAGAAGCCAACACCAACAACAGACGGGAAGCCAACGGCGGGCCATTCTTACTTAACGCGGTCAAAGGCCAAGCGAACTTTAAATTCTGGTATGTCTGAATTCCTAAAATTAATCAATAATTATTAATTATTAAGAGAACATTTTAACTATTGAACTTTGCATCTTTGCAGTACATGGGTGTGTTGGAATATAAAGTTGCATGTCGTCGGTGTGACGACTTAAAATTACCCATCCCCCCATTTGTAACTAAAAACAAAATTCACTTTCTACAAAAGTATATCGCGATTATATAACCTTGTAAATCAATCATTTTGAGCCGTTCAAATGCATAAAAACAGTATTTTTTGCATGCTTAAATTGCATGCATATAGAACATTTCTTTGCAGTTTCGAAAAACAATTAATTTATTAAAATATTTAGCGTTTTTCAAGACCTCAAAATTGACATTTTACGCATATCTCTTTTAATTTGTGTTTGACATACCGTTTTTTCGGTAATAGTGGTCCCAGTCTACTATTTGAACTCCGATTTTCCAGGTCTCCACTATTACAGACCCGCCTATCGCCATATAATTGTGTCTACTATTCAAATTTTGACCTACCAGTCTCGTCCACTATTACAGGATTGTCTATTGTAGGAAATATTCCGCAGCTCACTTTGTTTCTGGCCTAAATTCTTTACCTGCAATATCCAGCGGGCGCTTGTCCCATTGAATAGGCGATATAGGTAATTATGCATGAAGGCAATTTAGAGGGAAAGTAGGCAAGGCGAAGGGCAGGTACAGTCAAGCTGTAAAATGATAGGATAATAAGCCAAGTAGGCAATGGAAAAGATCCAGCCTGGTAACCAGAAAAATTTGGCCAGCATTAATTACCTTGAATGTAAATATTTAACAGTTATATTTGTTGGATTGTGAACCGGCTAATTATTAAAAGACATTTTGTAGAAATAATTCTTTTGTATTGAATCCAGACAAGTAGGTATAAGACACGAAGTTGACTCACAGAGAACTGGTTGTTTATAAAATTAAAGCAGACAGTGGGTAGAGAAATGAGTAGAAGTAGAAATTAGCGAGGCTTAAAACAACAGGAGTACTATGAAAGTCAATAGGGACATTTTTTTTTCAGAAAAATGCGATAGGCGATGGATGGTTTGCACATCTTTATAATACTGAAAATATAATGAACTACATTTAACTTTTTTTATTTATTTGCTAGAAACCGACAATGATAATAGCGGATCGCAATCAGCTCAGCCACCGCTCAAGAGAAAATCGATAACACTACAAGCTGGCAAATCTGCGAAAATTATGAACAACGACTCGACTCCTGATTCTGATCCAATGACTGATGCAAACAGAGCCGATGAATGCACTTCCGCAGAAATTGCCTTAAGGAATGAGCTTGTAAGTCCGTTTTAAAACTGTTTTTCTTTTTTCTGCGAGTAATGGTCAAAACTCAGTTGCCCAATGTTTCTGCTATTTTTATGCTCCTCTGACGATTTTTTCCAGGTTCTTGAATCATTGTTGAGGTACATGAATCGGAGGGATCTCCTAAGTTGCCGCGTCGTGAACAAGCAGTGGCAGTACGAAGCGACGAAAGAACTTCGGCGGCGGAAAATAGTCATCAGATTTTGTTTTGGAAACCAAGTGGGTCGTAGGAAAATATTTCAGGATTTTTACAAACGTCTGAGCGAATGCAGGACCCCTTCACTTCTGTCATCTTTCCAAGTTAAAACAGTTACTCTCTATCATTCCGCCAGAGTCAGACGCTTTTTCTCTACTATTGGAAATCAAATGACACATTTGACGCTGCATTTGAATTACCCGTCGAAATGCTCCCTCTTCGAAATCATGACTGATCTCAAGAAACTTGTCTTTTGTCAGGCTCCCAACCTGGAATTCTTAGACATCAAGTTCAATCTCCTTTCTGACTGCGAGAAGGAAATGGATGCATTCAATTCAACTTATGATCGCCAAACTGACAAAAACGAAGTTCGGCTGCTCCCAAATTTAAAAACATTTTTTGTAAGCGGAACGGCACCTCCAAAGTTCTTTGCGTACGTCATCAATGCGGCTGTCAACTTGAGATCTGTGGGAGTAGTTTGGTCAGCTTCATCGTACAAGTGGAATTCAACAACCATGAAGGATGATGACGTACATCTCTCAACTTGGGGGGGTTTTCGCTCAGCGTGCACCAAGTATTTCCTGGGAGCTGAAGGAAGGGACAAGATTCATCTTTTGAAGAGTTTCAAGGTTTACCTGGTGGACCATTCTAACTTTCAATCACTTCAGTCATATCAACTTAACATTGAACTGCTCGAAATGTTTCTGACACAAAACAAGCAGAACCTGCAACTGGAAACCTTTGCGTGTGTTTCCAAATTACATCTGTGCGGCGTGATCTTTGCTCCGAGAATTGTGGGCGCAATCAACCAGATTTTGGAGTGCAGCTCACGATCACTACTAAAACTGAGAATTGAACCAGCGAAATGGTTTAAGGACCTTCTTATCATCCCTCGTTTACCTAAATTGCAAGAAATTTGCTTTGATTGTGATTGGAGTAGCTGGCGTGGGTTTGGTGATGGTGGATTCTTTCCACGTGGGTTCAACATGCACCACAGTTTCCCAAATATTTCGACGATTGTTC
Source organism: Dicyrtomina minuta (assembly GCA_949802685.1). Taxonomy (NCBI): domain Eukaryota; kingdom Metazoa; phylum Arthropoda; class Collembola; order Symphypleona; family Dicyrtomidae; genus Dicyrtomina; species Dicyrtomina minuta. Next base: position 66,619,229 of record OX461811.1, read on the forward strand.
TTTTGAGATACACTGCTGACCTGTTTCGTCAGTTTTTCAGTTGCATGGAGATTGAGATGACTGAACCCGCCCCAAGTGTTCGGTACATTACTTTGGTTGATGAGCGAAAGACAGGCACTATTGCTATTCCGCTTGCGACTGTGACTGATTTTCGTCGCATTTTTCCGAATCTTATTTCTATTAGTTGTGTTGACAAGGAAACATACTACATAATCAATACATAATATAGTCTGTATCTTGGTTAACAAACCGTGGATCATCTTAAGAAAGAAAATGTGATGTCAATGTTGTTAGTTGGGGAATTATGGTCAGCCACTGTTTTCGCAGTCTTATTGAAGTTAAAAAATAAAGAATCGATGATTAAGGTAGATGACATAAATAAATTCAGGAATGTTTTTAATGCATTTTTGTGTCCAAGTTTATTTTGCTACGATTGACAGTAGTAGAATTATAGTTGAAAAGGATTAGATTTATTACACAATATGCAGGTGATTTTATACGAAATGAATTTGATGTAGATTAATATTGCTTATCACAATTGTGAGTTTGTTGTAGGACACTGCATTTAGTTATAACAGTTATTTTTAAGCATGTGATTTCAGTGGTGAATTATCTAAGTTACACAATTTAATAATTTATAAAGCAGGTAAATTGCAACGTAATGAACTTGTGTTTACCTGAGATTCCAAATTGTGAAATGTTTAATTATTTTCAAAAATTATTATCTGTAAGTATAAGGTTTTTGCTTAACTTCGGAAATAAAGTGAAAAAGCGAAAGTTGAACTTAAGTGGAATGATTGTGTCGGTTGCGATTGTAGCAAGTAGCAACCATTGTCAATTTATTGTAAACGCCTTATGTGAAGGCACTTCGGTATATTGTCGGTGAAGAAGCACTTTCGTCTATGTTCAGTCCAGAGCTAAAAGTATTATTGCATACGTCCACGAGTTCCTGCAAATAAGTTTTCCTAAAGTTCACGCAAATACAAAAACGCACCATAAATGCAAATTGTGATATCTGCACCGTTAAATACAAAATGATCTTGTAAGTTCTTCATTTCGAACCTGTTTTGATCTTTTCTCTCACAATCAGTAATTATAAATGTAAAAATCCAGCAGCTGCTATGGGAACTCTTTTGACGTCTGTCTTACGATTTTATTTCAGGTTCTTGAGTCGTTGTTGAGGCACATGAATCGGAGCGATCTCCTTAGTTGCCGCATCGTTAGCAAGCAGTGGCAGTACGAAGCAACAAACGAACTTGGACGGCGGAAATTGGTCATCAGATTTTATTTTTGGCGCCACGAAAATAATATAATACGAAACATTGCATTTCAGGAAAATTGCACATGTCTAAGCGAATGCCAAACCACTTCACTGCTTTCATCTTCCCAATTGAAAACAGTTGGTCGCAACGATCTGGGATCCGTAGGAGTCAGAAACTTTTTCTCTACGATTTGAAACCAAATGAAGCATTTGACGCTGCATTTGAACTACATGAGTACAACAAGGCGCTATTTCAAAAGTTCCTTGATGGCTGAACTCCAGAATATTCTCTGTCGTCGGGCTTCAAATCTTGAATTCTTGGAGATCAAGTTCGATTTCCCTGATCGTTGGAAGGACGAACTGCAGAAATTGAAAATTGGATTCATCTGATTATCACCAAAATGAAAACAACGAATTCGGGTTGCTCCCGAATTTAAAAACATTCATCGTAAAAGAGGATCGCTACCTCCAAAGTTCTTTGCGGACGTCGTGAATGTGGCAGTCAACTTGAGATCTTTGGGAGGAGATTGGTCAGCGTGTAGCAAGTATTTCCTGGGAGCTGAGGGAAGAACTAAAATTCACTTATTAAAAATTCTGAGCTTTCAGCTGGCGCTTAATTCTCGATTTGAATGTAAAACTGTTTTGCGTCACTTGTTTCCGAATCTTGTGTCTGTTAGTTATGTTGACGATCAAAACTACTACACAATATAGTTTGTGATTCTTGATTATCAAATCAGGGATTGTTTCCAGAAAAAAATTAATTAGCATTGCTGTTAGCTCGTGAATTATAGTCAATCAGCGTTTTCGCAGCATTGAACTTACAACATTAAAAATCGATGATTAAAAGTTGATGTGGAATTGGGGAATGTTTAATGTACAATTTTATTCTACTACGATAGATAATGGGGACAGTTATAATTGAAATGGATTAGATTTCTTACGAAATGAATTTGATGTCTGTAGTGTTAACTGGATTAATATTGCATTTGTGAGTTTGTTGTAGGAAATATTGTTGGATTCAGCTATGCAATAATTATTCTTTCTAAATATATTAAATGTAGTTTATAAGCTTTGTTTATCTGCGAAAATAAAAGACAAGGAGAAAGAAATATTTCATTTACATGGAGATGGAATTTTTGCTATAACCTCATCAGCTAGTGGGTCTGGGGGAGCACAGCGCTCAAAAATAGTGTCGGAGGATCTGACGATGAGTTTGGGTGGTGAATTTTTTCTTTCCAGAATTTCCGGATTTTTCTATTTTGTTTTCATTTCCAAGCTTAACTAAAAGTAACCATATGAAAGCTATTTTATTGGCAGGTCGCGATGTCATACGCTTTTCAAGAATTATCCGGAATTTCCGGATTGGCGAGCCCTATTTATAAGGCAATCTTTTGGGTAGATAAAATAATTACTTTAAGTAATTCTAAGATACCTAACTAACTACGTACAAAAACTGTAGCCTTCTGTTAGCAATTTTTTGTTGTGGTGGTGGGTGAAATTCGTTTTCACTGTTTTCCTTTTGACTAAAGATAAGTGCAGATATAGGTATGCTACTTTGAACGCTATTGTATGCATGGCAGGGAAACAGAAAGTCGCTACGAGTTACACTCCTCAATTTTCAACAGGTTATTAAAAATGTGAAATTAGCCCAAAACGTTTTGTATATGACCCGCGTCAGCGTGCAGTATTGCATGGAAAATGGAAAAATCCAGAGCTAATTAAAGCCTAGCAGAAGGTCTCAGGGAAAAACTGATAAAGTTTCTGGTTTCGATTTTCGAAAATAATTGGGGAGCCAATCAGTTCCTGGCGACGGCGGACACGAAAATTGTATAAATACCCCACGCAGTCCGACTTCTAACTCATTCAAATTCTGTCGTCTAATCAAGTCACAAGTCCAAAATTGCTTCTTGGTTTCTATACGTGGTGCCCTGTATTTTTGACTTTTGACGAAAGCCATTTTCCATCACCTGTGGTCTACCGTTGTAACACAGTAATACAGAAAGTACTAGTTTTCTCAATTACGTAGCCTTCTTATTTATCAATTTCACATTACGAATTACGACCTCTACATATTCCAGTTCAACAATTCGTAAATCGCTTCCTACTGTAGTTAATTAATCCTACAATTTTGTATCGCCATTATGGGAGATAAGACGGTATCCTCCTCAACATCCAGGTATGTAATAAGAAAAGCAGATGCTGTCGCAGTTGTTCATAAATTCGCTTTTACTTTTCAGTGTCGTCAATCCGCGGTAGTTTATGGAGTTGCCATTAATTAATTAATATTTTTTATTTCGTTTGTTTTACAGCGGAACGGGGCCGAGCGAACTGACGCCGGAACAAGATCTGGACACAACTGCTGGCGTCATGACCAGTAATGGATCCAGTGGACCCCCTGCTCAAACGATCCATGCTCGGGACGAATTATTTGATGATCTGATGAGTGAAAATTCTTTGCTTCTTTGGGCTTTTAAAATGTTCCATGCCGAAAAGATGTGGGAAGAATGGTGCTCCAGAATGTGTAAGCTTGAAGCTAAATACGAACAAAATAAGAAGGCACTTGTGACGTATGACGCTGACGGAACTCTCCACCAAGAGATACTGGAGTTGAAAGCTTATATCGAGTCACTCGGGAAGACGATCATTATGGAGTTGCTGGAAGAACGCCAGGAACTTATAAGAGCCAAATACTTACGTGGGCCGATAGAAGATTCTGTACCTTCTGGTGGATCCTCCCGAAATGCGACTGACACTGACGATGAGGCTGAAACTGCGATCTTGAGTTCCCTGGCGGAAGGAGATGTGGAAAGAGTTCGCTTTGTCCAGAAATTTTCCAACTACAGAATCAGCTTGGGAAATCACATTCAGGTTGTGATCGTGAGCGAGCCACGCCGAATCCTGTGCCGTTTCAAATATTACAGTGGCACCTACAACAGTAAGTACCTTATTGCCTTTGGACAATGCAATAATTATCATTCTATTTTGATTGACAATTTTGAATACAATTTTACCTTGTAATTGAGCTGGTCGTAGGTAGTACTTTCCATGTACTTGTTTTGAAAAATATGCCATTTATGAAGGCAATGCTACAACGGCATTCAGTATTGACATGAGGGCGAAGTGTAAAATCTTTGACTTGTGATAATAACAATAATAATAATTTATTTTCAGATGACGCTTTTAAAGTGAGCTGCGCGAATTGCGGGAGTATTTCGAAAGTAGAAAATTTCGTCAGAATGCACATGATGTCGAAGCGATGCAGTGGACGGATAATTCCCGGAGTCATCAGCAGGGAGGAGCTGAAGGAGATGAGTTCCCCGAATTTTAAACTTGAAGGTTCCCGTCTGCAGTTTAAGGAGGAGTCAGCGGAATCCCCGGAATTCCCTGCAGCAGCAAGAGGCCGGAAAAGAAAGGCAGAAGAAAAATGAAAATCTGGAACCTTGATGAAGCTCATTGTTTTCCTTTGTTTGTACTGTACCTGTTTTTGAGTATTGGTATCGTTGATTAATAATGTTTATGTTCACTTGTAATTGTAATTCATAAGCTGTAATAGATTGTAGTGAGAAAGCAGTGAATTAATTATTTAACTGTAGAAGGTGTATCAAAGCATGTGTTATGAAGGCTTGTTATTCTCCTTATTGCCTGTATAGGTATAGCTAATAATTATTTTTGAAAAACTTAAAACTTACGAAAATTAGAAATAAAGATTAAAATAAATTGCGTAAAAATTCGTTTATGCAAAAGATGGAGTCACAGCATTTATTTTTCAATTTAAATAATTTTCAGCACCTTATGACATCGTTGCAGAAATGTATCATTTTAAAAGTTCCCTTCGCAATAAATCGTAAGAAGAAAGCATCATACTAATTGGCTATTTCTATCCATAAATGTGAGTTGAGGATATGGCTGCGGGGGATATAATTATTTATTCAATTACTTATTCTAAAATGTATTACTTAATTATTAATCTTTACCTAGACAGCAAGTCCACGAAAATGCAATGTCTTTGCCCTTGAAAACAAATATGTGCGAGGTGTATTAAATGAGTTAGCTAACTAGTAAGATAAGCCGGTAAAACTATGGGACATGTTAAGTTATATTTTGTCTCACATCTTTTCAGCAATAATATCAAGGAAACTTCTAAACAAAATTTCAAAATTCGTGTTCCTGTTATGAGTTACAATTATTTAAAGATCGAAATTTTTAGCGTCGAGTCTTATGGAATATTGAAACGCGGCAACTTTGAGCGCTTAAAAAATTACTAGCAGGCTTGCAGGGCATAAATCAAACAAAACTCTCAAAGGTTGCCTAGATAAATGGTTAATAGGTAGGTTCTTGGACAAAAAGGTCGTTTCAAAATTTTATCAAATTGACTACGAAATAGCTCGAAATTTCATCCTATGACGCACCTAGAGAAAGTGTCAAAACCTGTTTAATCAATGCATAAATGGATCGCGGAGATGGGATGGCAAGAAGCCACTAAACAGGTGTGAGCGGCGTCGAACCTGAACATTTGCTTAATTGCAAAAACTGCCATCACCATTTTGGCTAAAACTGACAATTTAAGGTTTTTGGAAATTAAGGCTTCAAACTAATTGTTGCAAATATGCCTAGACAGATAATCAATTTAAAGGCTCCCCCGACTTTAGTCTATTCTTTGGTGTTTCCTTCAAGAATGAATTTCACATTTTCCTTTTCACTTTGTTTAGTAGTTTTTCTTTAGAGTTGAAACACGATTATGAGTGTTCTTTTGAATTATAATTTTACTCCATTACATTGAGCCGGACACGTTTTTATTAAAAATTACTTGCTGTTCAAATGTTTAAATGTTATAGATATCGTCTGGGAAGAACCAAAATGACCCATATCCATTTTTAGCTAAAAACAATATCAACAATCTACAAAAATATTAAAATATGTCTTGAGAGCATTTAAATCGAACGTTTTGCACTTTTCAAAAATATTTTATTAGAAAATTTTGCACCTTTTCAAAAACATGAAATTAGAACATTTTTCACCTTTCCGAAAAAATGGAATTAAAACACTTTGCACCTTTTCAAAAAACAACGAATTACAACATTTCGCACCTTTTCGAAAACATAATTAGACCACTTTGCATCTTCTTAAAAACATAAAAGTTTGAACATTTTGCATATTTTCAAAAAACATGTAAATATGAAATTTTACGTAGTTGAAAAACTCATAATTAACATTTTACGCATGTTTCTCATTTTTTTTATGACATATCTCATTTTGACTGTAGCTTAAATTGAATGGCGGTCATTTTGGTTCTTCACAGACGATACCAGGCTTGTGTAATGTTTTAATTTAGCAATGCTTGAAATGAATCTGTCAGACTACATTATTTTTTTTAGTACTATTTTATATTTCATTCTCATTCGTTGCTTTTGAGTTAATATTTTTGTGATCATCACTTGATACGAATGCGGAAAAGTAGAATTTCAATGCTTCAGTTCTGGAATCTGAATTAATTAAACGCACGTACCTAATTTTTACTAGAAATAGCGATCTTTGTCAAGCCAATCGAACCGTATAACTACATTCTGTGGCCTAGCTACAGATGAAGGCTTTAGGCATTGGGTATTCGGCTGCCCACGTATTTCTGTCTACAATAATGGTTTCGCAGTCTTTAGCTTTTAGTTTGTTGTTTTTGCTTATTTCCTGTCCACTGCTAGATTGTTCGCTGTGTTCGAATGGGAAAACGGAACGACAACGAATCTATTACCGGCAGTGTATTTTGTATTTTATTCGTTAGCTTCATTCTTAGCGACGGAGAGAGCGAAGGAAGCGGACCAAAACGAATGCTAGGTTTGTAATCAACTAAACTCCTGGCATCTGATTAACTTATTCGTTGAGAATATTAATTAACTGCAACCTGTGTTGTGTGACCCCTGACCCGGGTGCTTAAACTGTCCTTAGAGCAAAAGTGATAAAGTTAATAATAAAATATTACTTACTAGTCGCACTGTAGTAGTTCAAACTGATCGTGAGTGTCGGCGATTAACCAAGCAGGACCCTGCACAGGTAAATTTCACTATAAAAATTATTAATTATTTTACTCATGAATTTTGAACCGAATCGTATCCCTATACCGAGTGAATATGGCAAAGTCCAGAAGTAAACATTTTCAATTTTATCATTTTTCATTATTTTTATGAATTAACGATCGATTGCATTGTTTCCTATTTATGTGTCAATAAAAAGTGCAGATCATACCTAGCAATATAGCCACACGCTTAATTTATACCAGTAATAAGCTTCCCCATTTAATTACTGAATGTTTCAGGTTACCCTTATTTATTCAATTCGAAAAAATATGCGTTCACTTATGCAAACGCTTTTAATTTCAAGTTTAGCAAATGAGTTATTCTCAAACTAAAAGATGACTACTAATTTCCATAACCCATAAACATGCAATGCAATTCATTGCACCACTACAATTAACTACAATAATGCATTACAAAAATTGCTGCAATATTAAAATTACTAACTAATCCTTGAATTCGCTCTGTTTTTAAAGGTCTGCTGATCTTTAGTGCCAAGTGTGCAGAGAAAACGAGGTTTATTTGATCTGCAGGTTGTTTTTATTTAGTCAAAGAACTCTTCGAGAAGAATCAACGATGAATCCAGATCCAGATGATCCGCAGAAGTCAAAACCAACAACATACGGGAAACAAGTGGCGAGTCATTCTTATTCAACGTGGTCAAAGGCCAAACGGACTTCACATTGTGGTATGTACGAATTGCGTTAATAAGAACATTACCAATAATCCAGAAATCATTACTACCGTCAACCGTTGACCGTTGCATCTCTCCAATATATGTGTTTTGGAATAGAGTTGCAAAGGATCGCGATTGAAGACTCAAAATGACCCATATATCCATTTTTAGCTAACAAAAAAATTCTCGATCTACAAAAAAATTTCGCGATCTTATAGAAGCAAGACTTTTTAAAAGCAAGTACATAGAATATTGTTGGGTTGGATTGGCGGTTTTCAAAAATATGTAATTGTAACATTTCGCTTTTATCACAAATTTGAAATTAGTATTGTACGCATAGTTATAAATAAATCATCTCTTTTAATAATTTTTGACATAGCTCATTTCAATACTGGCCTAAATTGGATATGGGTAATTTTGATTCTTCAGTCATGATATAATAATGCTGCAAATGCAATTAACTGCCATTTTATTATTCGTATTTATGCATTCGAAGCAGATGATAGTAGTAGCGAGTTGCAAGCACAAGAGCCACCACTCAAGAGACAAACGAAACTGGGTGCAAAACAAAAGGGTGAATCTGTTCGAATTAAGCATAATGATCCAACTCCGGATTCGAATGCCGTCGAAACAAACACAGTAGATGAAAACACACCTTCACAAACTGCGTTACAGAACCATCTCGTAAGCTTTTAAAACTAATCTTTCCTTCCCTCTCAGTAATGTATAAAATCCAGTTGCATGATGAATCAGCTCTTTTCATCTTTGTCTTGTGATTTTCTTTCAGGTTCTTGAGTCGTTGTTGCAGTACATGAATCGGAGCGATCTCCTACGTTGCCGCATCGTTAACAAGCAGTGGCAGCACGAAGCGACTAAAGAACTTCGAAGAAGGAAATTAGTCATCAAATTCTCTTTTCTGGGCGAAGGAAATCAAAAGATTCGAAGGATAGTATTTCGGGATATTTGCAGATGTCTAAGCAAATGCAGAACCCCTTCACTCCTGTCATCGTTCCAAGTCAAAACAAGGTGCTGGAATGATCTAGGATCTGGAGGAGTGAAAAGCATGTTTACCACCGTTGGAAAGCAAATGAAACAATTGACGCTGCATTTGAATTATGTGAGAAAAACGTCCTCCTTCGAAAGCAGCACCTTGATGACTGATCTCCAGAATCTTCTCTTTCGTCAGGCTCCAAATCTTGAGTTCCTAGAGATCAAGTTTGATTTTCCTGATCATTGGAAGGACGAACTGAAGACACTGGATTCATCTGTTCATCACCAAAATGACAACAACGAATTCGGGCTTCTCCCGAATTTAAAAACATTGTTCATAAAAGGATCGTTACCTCCAAGGTTTCTTGCAGACGTCGTGAATGCGGCAGTCAACTTGAGATCTTTGGGAGGAGTTTGGTCAACTTCCTCGTTCGTCAAGTGGTTTTTCACAGCTGATAGAGGTATCACACCTTTGAGAGGATTTTCGTCAGCGTGCATCAAGTATTTTATAGGAGCTGAAGGAAGAGATAAAATTCATCTTTTGAAAAAATTCAAGGTTTACAATTCTGACGTTCAGTCGAATGACATTGACATTGACCTGATGGAAAAGTTTCTGACGGAGCACAAGCAGAATCTGCAACTGGAAGCATTTGCGTGTGTTTCAAATTTATTCGGTGACGAAGTGTCCTACGCTCCAAGGATTGTGAGTGTAGTCAACCAGATTTTGGAAAGCAGCTCAGGATCGCTCCAAACACTAACAATTGAACCAGCGAAATGGTTTGAGGACCTTCTTATTATTCCCCGTTTACTTAAATTACAAGAGATTTGCTTTGATTGCCTTTGGAGTAGTTGCATGGGGCTGGATGGAGGTGGTTTCTTTCCCCAAAGATTTAACATGAACTACAGTTTTCCAAATGTTTCAAAGATTGTTCTTTTGAACTGCTCTGCTTCTTTGTTCCATCTGTTTGTGAGCCGTATCGAAATTGAGATGACCCAACCAGCCCCAAGTGTTCGGAACATTACTTTGATTGATATGGTCAAAAAGGTCAATATTAATCCTCCGCTTCCGACTGTAACTGATTTTCGTCACGTTTTACCGAATCTTGTGTCTATTAGCTATGTTGAAAGGGAAAAATGCTACGAAATATAGTTTGTATCTTGGTTAACAAAACGGGAATAACTAGAAATAATCTAATTGTTGTTAGTCCAAGAGTTATAGTCAGTCCCTGTTCTCGCAGTATTGTCGTTGAAAAATTTAAAATTAACATTTAAGTTGATGTTAAATTCAGGTATTTTGGTAATTTATGTTTTGTCCTAGTTTTTTTCTACTATATGAATGACAGAGTTGAAATGTATTATAATATTGATTGCATTACTTGATGCCGGATAATTTTACGTGAAAGGAAATTGATCTAGTGTAAACCTGATTGATATTGTTTATCACATTTGTCAGTGTGTTATTGGAGGAATATTTGCATTTGGTTACAATATGTATTTTTTTAGCATGCAGTTTTAATTGTGAATTATTTAAGGTGCGCAATTTATTGATCAATAAAGCAGGTAAATTACAACATAAAGATTAAAAAAATTGCAACGTAAAGACGCTCACCCGAGCTTCCAAATTGTGAAATTATAAATATTGTTTTATGTCATGAATAAGATTTATTCGACTGTGGAAATAAAGTGGAAGAGAAAATGATGGTCGCGTTCACGTGACTTGTGTGGTGTGTTAATTTACTACATCATTTAAAATTGTTACGTTTTAAAAATTGACAACGTAGACGTCATTTCGGCTGCACAACATCCTATCTGCTTCATAAATTCATTGAAATGATGAAATTAAGAAAATTTGCACATTCGCTTGATTTCAAAAAAACATGTTTGCACTTTACTATTGCTCTGTGTTTAACGTAATATCTACATCATTATAATTTATAATTCATGCAGGATACAAATTGTTCTATCTACACCTGTATGTTTAAGGCAACAAATAGATACGACGATTTTGATTATTAATGCATTGTATGTAATACGATAGTTGGAGATGCAAAACGCCTAATGAATGAAATTGCACGTTCAATATTGCTGTGAATGGGGAACTTTTAGGGACCGACCCAGAAAGTTGATGACATAATTTATGGCCTGCCCTTTGCTTACTATGTTGAAGCCTACAGTTTCATTGGTATACATACATCACCCACCCTATTTTCCATACAAAGGGCGACTGAGCGTAGCCAACTGAATTCCTTACTGTTAAATGTATTTGCTGGGTTGGCATAGTCCATACATGATGTCACCCACTAGATAGGTGGGTCCGGCAAACCTCTCCGTTTAAACCAATGTTAAAAAATCTGTCATTCTATTGTTAGGGTGGGTGGGTGAAACAGAAAAAGGAATATCAACCATGACATCATTAATGGACCACGCCATTTCCACTGCCCGACTGCTCACTGTGTGTTTGGATGGGCGAACGTAACGAAAACGAATCTACTGTGTCAGTGAGTTTTGTTTGCTAGCTTCAATAGCGACGGAGAGAGCGAAGGCAGCAGATCAAATCGCCTACTGCATTTAATTCGATTTGAAGTGTGCTCCTGAAATCTGATTATTCTTGTTGCGAATATTAATTAATGAATAACCTGTGTTACCGGACCTGGTCGTACAAGTTGTTATTAGAGATACACTAAGAAAGTTAAAAGTGAATTACACTGCAGTCCAGCCGATAGCAAAGAAGAATAACCGAAGAATAGTAAGTAACGTTTTGGTGCGAAGACTAACTGACTAGTGAGCAACAATCTACACACAGGTAAATTACTTTATTATTTTGATCAAACAAGATATGAATAACTAATTGCATTTTTGCATATCACTTTTAACCATGCTTGAGAACTGACAACGAACAACTGCACAGTGTTGTCCATTTGGGCGTCAATAAAAAATGCGAATAATAATATTACTAATAGTCAGTAGTTGGTAGTTAGATCGCCACACACTTAATTTTGAATTTGTACAGCATTTATCAGCTTTTCAATGCTTGAGTTTTTTATGCTATCGTTTTAAGTAATTATTTAAATAATTTACTAATTATTTCAATGCCGAAACATACGCATGAGCTTCTCTCTCGCATGAGCTTCCAAACGCTTTACTTCGAAGAAATAGAATAATTTATTTTCACATCAAAAGGTGACAAGTACTAATTTATATAGAGAGGCATTGCAATTTTGCATTGATGCAATCCTCAAGATTAGAGTTAGTTACTATATAACCCTTCTGCGTACTCTGTTTTTAAATTCATGATTTGTATTGTAAACACGATAGGAGGTTTCTGAGTGGATCGAAGACTTTCTCAAGTACGATGGATCGCGATAAGAAGCAGAAGCCCAAACCAACATCGAAAGCGAAACAAACGGCGGAAGCGGATCCTTCCTATTTACCACGATCGAAAGCCAAGCGCATTTCACATTCTGGTACGTGCTAATTACTCTAAAATTAAATCACAAAAAATGAGAAAATTAGTGCCACTATTAGCTACTGCACATGTACAACAGTTTTTGATTTGAAATAAAGTCGCATATATTCAAGTTACCTAATAAACTGATATTTTATTATTCATATTTATTTACTCGAAACAGATGGTGATAGTAGCGGATCTAAAGCAAATCAACCACCACTCAAGAAAAAAATGAGACTGGGTACAGAAAAAGTGGACCAATCTGTGAAAATTGCTTTTCAAAATGATCTTGTAAGTCCATTTCAAAACAATTTTTCTCTTTCCTCCCACCAATGTACAAAATCGAGTTTCATGATGCTTCAGCTCATTTCATGTTTCTTCTACACTTGTTTTCAGGTTCTTGAGTCGTTATTCAGGTACATGAATCGAAGCGATCTCCTAAGTTGCCGCATCGTTAACAAGCAGTGGCAGGATGAAGCGACGAAAGAACTTCGCAGGCGGAAATCAGTCATCAAATTTTCGTTTGAGTCTCCAGGCAACGAAGTGATTCGAGACAAAAGATATCTGGATATTTGCAAACGTCTGTGCCAATGCAGAGGAACCCCTTCGCTTCTAACATCTTTTCAAGTTAAAGCAGTTACTCCAATTGACCTGAGATCCGTAGAAGTGGGAAGCCTTTTCAATGCTGTTGGAAATCAGATAAAAACATTGACGCTGCATTTGAATTATTTATGTAAAAGGTCTTTCGAAAAATGCTCCTTGATGGCTGATCTCCAGAATCTTCTCTTTTGTCAGGCTCCAAATCTTGAATTCTTAGAGTTCAAGTTCGATTTCCCTAATGATTGGAAGCACAAACTGCAGAAATTGGATTCGCCTGATCATCACCAAAATGGCAACAACGAATTGAGGCTGCTCCCAAATTTAAAAACATTTATCTTAAGCGGAACGCTACCTCCAAAGTTCTTCGCGGACGTCATCAATGCGGCTGTCAATTTGAGGTCTTTTGGGGGAGATTGGTTGACGTGCATCAATTATTTAATGAGAGCTGAGGGCAGAGCTAAAATCCACCAATTCAAATATCTTCAGCTAGAGGACGATTCTAAATTTATATTGTATCATAATGATGGAATTAATTACCTTGAACTGATTGAAGCGTTTCTGACAGAACACAAGCAGAATCTCAAGCTGAAAACCTTTGAGTGGGTTGTTGACATCGCTAATACTCCTTCTTATATATATCATAGAGACGCTTCTTTCGCAGCACGAACTGTCAATATAATCAATGGGATTTTGGAGTGCAGCTCAGGATCGCTCCAAAAAATAATTATTGAACCGGTGAAACGGTATAAAGACCTCATTATCATCCCTGGTTTACCTCAATTAAAAGAAATGTGCTTCGATTGTGTTTCCAGTAGTGGCTCAAGGGTTGTTGGTGGTGGTTTCTTTCCACGTGGATTTAACGTAAACACCAGTTTCCCAAATGTTTCCTCCATTGTGCTTTTGAGATGCACTGCTCCTTCGTTTCGGCAGTTTGTGAGCCACATGGAGATTGAGATAACTGAACCGGCCCCAAGTGTTCGGTACATTACTTTGAGTGATAAGGGAAAGAAGGGTAACATTGATCCTCCGCTTGCGACTGTGGCCGATTTTCGTCACGTGTTCCCGAATCTTGTGTCCATTAGTTATGTTGACAGTGATGACTAAACTACGAAATATAGTCTGTGATTACTTTGATTCACAAGCTGGAGATTATTTGTATAAAACATGTAGCATCATTGTTGTTTGTTTGGGAATTATAGTCAGTCCCACTTTTCGCAGCATTGAAGTTCAAAAATTGAAAATTGATGGTTAAGTAGAAGTTGATCTATTTTTTGTCCAGGTTTAGTTTGTTACGATTGAAAATAAGTAGAATTATAATTGCAATGAGTTAGATTTATTACACAATATGGAGGTGATTTCATACGAAATGAATTTGATGTAGTGTGAACCTGAATAATATTGTTTATCACATCTGTAAGTTTTTTGTAGGATTCGTTGGGGTTAGTTTCAACAATTATTATAGCTATAAGCCCGCAATTTGAATGGCAAATTAATTGACGTATAATACGTCAATACGTATACAATAGTATAATCTAATATAATTCCCAGTGAAGTCGGTGAACGACCACTTAAGAAATATTCGTTTACCTTGGCTTCCAATTTCTGAAATGTTTAATAATACTTTTTGATATTTGTGTAGTCGTGCAATTTATAAAATTTGTTTAACTGTGGAAATAAATATTAAAAGCGAGAGTTATGTTCAGGTGACTTGTGTAATGTGTTGATTTATTGTTATCTTAGACCTTGATTTCACTAGAAAAGTTAACCATTGTTAGCCTTAAGAAACTCGCTTTGAGATTTAACAATATTTAACTCTGAAAGCGTGTTTCTTAAGGCTAACAATGGTTAACTTTTCTAGTGAAATCAAGGTCTTATAGTCAGTGCTAAATTGGAAGTTGGGATCTGGAAGAAGGCAGGCTTAGCGGAGCATAACACTTAAATTCATATTAATTCACCTCAAACGCAGGCAGCAGGCAGGACCAGAACGACTTCTATTTATGTTTTTATGCCAAAAAATTGTTTATTGATGTTGAAATACAAAAGCGAGAACAAGAAATTTTTGCACCATACTTTAAACTGCATTGTTTTAAGAGCATAACTTCTATCAATTAGTGACTATGACTAAACGTATGAGTCAAAATTAGTGATCATATCAGACCATATAATGTTTTCTTTGTTCTACTTACAACTTGACAAAGGATTATTGTCTGTTTAAAAAAATTCGCGTTTATTAAACCAAGACACATAAAAAAATGGGAATTTCCACAAATCTATTTTTTCAAACTGCTTACAGATTTACAATAAATTAAATTAGACTTTTCAGAAAATACCTATTTTGTAAAAACTACTAGTTTCAAAGTGGTACATTTAAAAAATAAAATAAAACGAAATATTTCATGGAACCTTCTTTATAATACTATCAAGTTCTCGCAGCTTCAGCCTGTTCGCGTTCTCAAAATCTTGGTCGTCGCGGCCATCCACGAAGAGTCCAAAGTGTTTAAATACCCAGCACAGCAGTTCGTTTACAATTAATTACTAAACAACTGAGCATAACCCCCCAATAACTGCACAGTTGAAAAAATTCTGAACCATGTCTTTCGAAACTCTAAAATTGCTTCCAAAAATAGTTTTGTTGCAACTCTACTATATTTGATTATAGCCTCACCGCACAGCAGACCTACGTAGGTTACCTCCGCAAAAAGCCTAGCTAGGTGCTGTGCGGAGAGCCGTGCCTAAGCCTAAGTGGGCGTCATTTTCTCTAACTCCTTACCTACGTAAAATGCGTTAGGCAAGACCTAAATACCTACCTACGTAGGCCAGACGTGCTGTGCGGGTCTTACCTAACTTAAGGTCCTGCTTTTAACACACGTTATTTTTCCCTCCCCCAACCAAGGATATCTTTGACACTCTCGTTCATTGGCTCTAAGCAAACATGAACCCGCGAGTTGAATTAACCAATCACGTTCGCTCTTCTTAATTTAGGTAAGGCTGTGCGGGGTATCTCTTCGTTGAGGTTACCTACAAGAGGTGACTGTGCGGAAAGCTTGACCTAACTATGCTACCTCCGTAGTTTACCTAAATAAATTGCTGTGCGGTGAGGCTATTTAGTTGCTTTTGAATAAATAACTATATGTGCATAATAATCATTTCTAAAAATTGGGAAAAGGAGCATTTTAATATTTCAGTTCGGGAATCTAATTTTTGAGAATATCTGGAAATACGTAAATCTTCGGGAAAGAAACACTCGTTTATTTCAGTGCTGTAATTTTGTTACTGGGAGGAAAATGTCCGGGAGAAAAGTTTCCGAATACCAGTCACTTAGGTTGACCTTTGCGGATAGCGATAGAAAGTAAAGAAAATATTGGTGTATCAGATAAAGACGAAAGATGAGTTCATTAATTCAATCAATTAGTTCTATATGCCATCAACCTTTGTATAGTGCACTCATACTAATAGTAGTAAGTAATTACATCCCAGGCTTTAAGGATCGAAAACTTTAATCGAATTCCAGAAAAATTAAAATTCGGTAATAAAATTTGACTAATATAATCCTATTTAAGTCCGTGCATCCTGTCATCAATCCATAATCCATACACAAGCACGATCCACAAAGCCTTTTTCAAATCCTTGCCATTATCCTTGTCCAGCCAGTTCAACCGCTTATTTTGGGCTCCCATCATTGAGAAAAATTTGGCTTTAATGAAACGTACAACATACTGTCCAAAGCATCCACAGAGATAGTTTACCAATTAGGCCCACAGGTGAGTTGGCCGCGCATGCGCCCTCCATCTTAAACCAGTATACAAAACCAACCATTGCAGCATCTTACTATTTCGCTATCTCCTTGTTACAACAGCCGAATTTAAATCTTCGTTTGCGGGAAATTATTTAAGGTAGGATTTTTATATAATATAGAAAATGGTTTTATGAGTTGCGGGTTTTAACCAAGGAGATAGCGAAATAATAGAGATGCTTCAATGGTTGGTTTTGTATACTGGTTTAAGATGGAGGGCGCATGCGCGGCCAACTCACCTGTGGGCCTAATTAGTAAACTATCTCTGTGGATGCTTTGGACAGTACGAACTTTTAGTTTTATTAGTAGTCATGTAGTCGTTCTCACTTGTTGCCATTCACTGCTGCCGACTGCTGGCAGTGTTCGAATGGGCGAACGGGAAACGGAATAACGGAACGACAACGAATCTTCACTGTCGGCGTATTTTATTTGTGAGCTTCATTTAGCGACGAAGAGAGTGAAGGAAGCGGTGGAAAACTTCTGCTACATTTTTGTAATTAACTAAACTCCTGACATCTGATCACTTCAATGTGACTGTTAACTAATAATTAATTTAACTTTTGTTGTGTGATTCCTGATTCGGGTGTATTAATTATCATTACAGCCCAACTGAGAAAGAAAGTAGTAAAATATTATTAAATAATTGTACTGCAGTACAGCTGAATAGTGAGAGCCAACGATTAATAAAGCAAGAAACTACACAGGTAAATTACGTTATCAATAATTATTAGTATTTTAATCTTCAGAACTGCATATGCATGAATTTTAGCCGAATCGTATCCCTTTAATTAGTAAATATGAAATATGGCAAAGTACACAAGTGAATATTTTCATTTTTAACTTTTTCAATTATTTTTTAGAATTAGCAAGCAACTGCTGGTGCGCCTTTACAATACATATATGAGTCTAACAAAAGCCTTTCGCCATACACTGTATTTATACCAGTTATACGCTTTTAAAATTATATTCTAATTGTTTTGGGTTCCCCTCATTTATTTAATCAATTTACAAAATAGTTCAATTAGAATAAATTTTTCGAAGCTAGTAGTGCACAGATTATTTTGAATTTTTCAAAATACGTAAAAACAAAATTTCGCTGTTCTCAAGAACTCGAAGTTTATATCTTACGCACATCCTTATATGCATCTCTTTTATTCCTAATGAACTGCCATTTTATTATTCGTATTTATTCACTCAAAACAGATGATGATAGTAGCAGATCGCAGGCACAGCAGCCACCGCTCAAGAGACGAACAAGATCAGGTGCGAAACAAGCAGATGAATCTGCGGAAATTATTAACGATGATGAGACTCCTAATTCGAATGCCGTCGACGAATTCACTCCTGCACAAACTGCTTTACAGAATGATCTTGTAAGTTCAATTAAAAGAATTCCTCTCTTTCCTCCAAGCAACGCACAAAGTCCAGTTGTTTGGCGCTATAGCTATTTTCAATTTTCATGTTTGACTTGTGATTTCTTTTTTAAGGTTCTGGAGTCGTTGTTGCGTTACATGAATCGGAGAGATCTCCTAAGTTGCCGCATCGTAAACAAGCAGTGGCAGGATGAAGCGACAAAAGAACTTCGAAGGCGGAAATTAGTCATCAGATTTCATTTTCGGTGCAACAAAAGCCAAATGCGACGACAAATTGCATTTCAGGAAATTTGCAGACACCTGAGCGAATGCATGACCCCTTCACTCCTGTGCTCGTTCAAAGTAAAAACAACTACTCTTAATGATCTGACATCCCCAGGAACGACAAGCTTTTTCTGAACTGTTGGAAATCAACTGAAGCATTTGACGCTGCATATAAATTACGAGATGAAATGGTACTTTAAAAGCAGCTCATTGGCGACTGATCTTCATGATCTTCTATTTCGTCACGCTACAAACTTTTAGGACATTTGGAGATCTGGTTCGATATTCCAAACCATTGGGAGGCAGAGCTGCAGAGATTGGATGTATTTGGTCAAAATCAGAATTTCAGCAACGAAATGCGACTGCTCCCGAACTTAAAAATATTTATTGTAAGCGGAACGCTACCTACAAAGTTTTTTGCGGACGTCATCAATGCGGCAGTGAACTTGAGATCTTTTGAATTAGCTTCTTTAGCGTGTATCAAGTTTTTAATGGAAGCTGAGGGCAGAGCTAAAATCCATCTATTAAAAAGGCTGAGTAATGATTGGGATGCTTATTTCCGAGTTGGAAGGCATGACCGTGGCCTTGAGTTCTTAGAAGCCTTTTTGACAGAACACAAACAGAATCTCAAACTAGAAATCTTTGAGTGTCCTGCTGAATTCCTTCATGGAAACATTGGAAACGCACCACTATTGATCAGCGCAGTCAACCAGATTTTTGAGTGCAGCGCAGGATCTCTCCAGAAATTGAGCATTGATCCCACGAAGTGGTTTAAAGACCTGCCAATCATACCTTGTTTACCTAATTTAAAAGAAATTTGCTTTAAGTGTTTTTGGCGTACTTCCGAGAGACTTGATGGTGGTGGATTCTTTCCACTTGGATTCAACATGAACATCAGTTTTCCAAATGTTTCCTCCATCGCTTTTTTGGGATGCGATGTTACCATGTTGCGTCTGTTTGTGAGCCGCATGGAAATTGCGATGACGGAGCCAATCCAAAGTGTTCGGCGTATTATTATGTTTGCTGGAGGGAAGAATGGCAGTATCAATTATCCGCTGACGAGTGATTTTCATTACATTTTTCCGAATCTTGTGTCCATTAGTTATGCCTATGCGGAGAAAGTCAAATACTACAAAATTTAGTATGTATCTTGACTTATCTATAGGAGATTATTTAGAGGAGAAAAAATCAATTAATGCTTTTCTTAACTCTTGAATTGTTAGTTAAAATATCAAATCGTAATGATTTCGTTAACTACTGATACAGACTCATTCAAACGTGATGGGCAGCAGTTTATTAAAATAAATTAGAATTATGGTTCCGATTTTTGTTCCGATTTTATGACTAATAGTAATCTTGAAATGACTCTCGCCATAATTAATTGCTTAAGAATTATGGTCAGCCTCATTTTTCGGAGTAATAAAGACTTTGATATATTATAGGTTACTTTCAAGAATTTTTGCAAATTAGTTTTTTGCCAAGCTTATTTTGCTACGAAAAACAGAAATTACATGTATAATTGACATGTAATAATAAATTATATTCACCGTGTATGTAAAGTTCAGACGATTCCATAATTAATCAATTTGCTGTATGTAGTATAAACAAGATTGACTTATTCACATTTGTAAAGAAGGAATTAATGGATTTCAGTTACAGTGATTATTATTAGTACCCTGAAATTTTAATGTCAAATTAATTAAGGTACAATTTAAAATAATTATTTAATTTCCAATAAAGTAAATTGTCGAATGAAGAATTTTCGTTTATTTACCTTAGCGCCTACATTCTGAAATTTGCTCATAATTAGTAAAATAATGTACTAAAGACTAAATGTAACTACAGTGGTTTGCCTAACTGTGAAATAAAGTAGAAAAGCGGAAGTAAGGTTCACCTGAATTTTGTAGCGCTAAATGAAATCATAATGTCAGTGTAAAATTGGATTCCTATAGGTGTAGCAGAAGGTAGGCTTAACGGAGCATGATACAAAATGGCTGATTCTAATTTAATAGTCATGTCAACTGCAGGTGAACCAGAACTTGACTCTAATTGGGGTTTATAAATCGACGACTCTGTGGCGCTGCGTTTACTTTGCTTTACAACTTTGATTTAGGATGGATGTCGATTTTCAATATTCGATGCAGCTAACATAGAGAATAGTACCGTCTGGAGTCGCACTCGCCGAACTCGCACCCTGACCACTGAGTCGCTCCCAAGCATATTACGCATCCGACCTATTTGCACCCGAGCCGGTGGGTAGCTGTAATGAATATTAAAAATGAGAATGCTTCACATAAAAAATATGTTAAAAACAGTAATTAATGTGAATTTAACATTTATGCGTGTACTTCATGAAATCTCTGTCGCTTTGGCGGTTCAAGCTCCTGAATACTCGACAGTCGTCAGAGAGGTCGAAAGGTCACAGTTGCAAAGCGGTTTTGTGTGGTCTGAAGAATTGGTATTTATATCTCTACTATCAACGTGTAAACTGGATTATACATAAACACTATTGGGTTTCACAATGTTTTAATTATCATCACCATTAAAGTGCAATTTTTATTTGTTCAGGGGCGGTCCAAAAATGATTTCCCCCAAATTGGCAATTCCATGTCATCAGTTGTATATTGCACAACATTGCGTAAACGGCTATCTTTAATATGGCATGTCATCAGAACCCTAGTAGTTCCTTTGACCCTACTTATTACATCATTTATGAACGTTCCCTTGCACCATTACGTCAAAAATGTATTACAACATTAACGAATTAAATATTTCATCTAGTTGCACCTTTAAAATTGAAAACGTAAACGGTATTTTTATTGCAGACTGCACATCTTTCTATCTGCGCCAACAATTAGGTGAAATGATGAAAAAGATAAGAAAATTGGCAAATTATTCTCATCTCAAAAAAATAGTATTTGCATTTTGCCCTCTACTGAGTTATTCTATTTACACCTTTATTTTTAACTAACTCATTGTTGTTGAAACAAGAGCCGTTGCACTTCTCACGCGTACCTATTTATTTTGCACTTTATTGGTGTAGCAATCACACTTCAGAACTTCAAACTTTAAACGGTGTAAATACCACATTTTGTTATTTCATTCTTGGCGTAGATAACACTTTATATTTTTATTTTTGTTAACTATTGGAACGTATTATGTACTATATTTTTGAAATGAATCTTTAATATTTTTATTCTTTTAAGAGCTGAAATATGCAAAATTTATTAACTTTTATGTGATAACTACGTTGTGTACGCATTTTTACTATAGACGAGGCTGATGCGTGAATTCTTAATTTTACGAGGCTTTAAAAAGTGCAAAATATTTTATTTGAATTTCTTTTTTCAAATGCAAAATTTTTTATTTTAATGCTTTTCTTTAAATGCAAAATGTTTCATTTGAATGTTTTTCTCAATTGCAAAATGTTTTATTTGGATGCTTTTTTTATGTGCAAAGTGTTTTATTCGAATGTTTTTTTCAAGTGAAAAATGTTTTATATAAATGTTTTTTTTTCAAGTGCAAAATGTTTTATTTTAATGTGTTTTTAGACTGCAAAATGTCCGTTTTACATGTTTAAAAATATTTAATATGCTCTATCTACATGTTTTTAAAATTTTGGAAATTTTCTATTGAAGTACCTAGTTGTTTTTGAATGGTAAAGTATTCTCTTTACATATATGATTTTAAGCTTCATGAAATTTTAATTTTTTGTCGATAGTGCACTTGGTATTTGGGTAAAAATGGACATGGACGATTTGGATTCTTCACTCTTCACAGCCAATATGTTCTATAAGCATAGGTTTTTGAAAGTGAAATTTTTATCATTCACGCTTTTACAAAATGAAGAACATGCACTATTTACTTACTAAAATGCCTCATGTACATATGCTTGCAGAATTATGATTCATGACTCATGATATTTTTTTGTACACCAAGCTTTTTGTTTCTACTTGAACATGGATGTGGGTGGTTTTGATTCTTATGCCACGATATGCTGTAGTTGCAGAGGTCTCAAACTCAGTATCCTAATTAGGTTATCAAGTCAAACCGGTAACATTTCATCGTAAAGATATAGCCATTTGCGTAAATACTAACTAATTATGTAAGATTTAGAAATTCACTAGTGTTCATAACTGGTGTCGTAATTGGAATATTTTCATGACGTCATAATATATGGACGATCCCTTTCTCTTTCAGTATAATAATCCAGAACCGAAACTGCTTTCTACATTTAATTTCTAACTATAGTTATACCCAAAAAGTATTATTTCAAGACTTTTTGTCCCACTTGCAGTACTCCTAGAACCACTTTAAT
Organism: Dicyrtomina minuta; assembly: GCA_949802685.1. Lineage (NCBI taxonomy): Eukaryota > Metazoa > Arthropoda > Collembola > Symphypleona > Dicyrtomidae > Dicyrtomina > Dicyrtomina minuta. The sequence goes on from OX461811.1 coordinate 66,642,017, forward strand.
TTGAATTTCCTCTACATCGGGCATTCCATACTATGCAAATGTACTCACTGTACTTCATCAGAGTAATGTCCTTAAAAATAGTTACTGCGCTTCCAGAAACCAGCAAAAATTGATTAGGAAAATGTGAACGTTTGCACGTTTTTTTAATAATTATGATAAACTGGGACTTGATTTTAAAAATGTAAAATGTTCTGTTTTAGGTATTTTAAAAAAGTACGATATTTTCGTTTTACGCATCTGCTTTAATAAAAGTGCTCCATCTTCATGATTTAAAAAAATATTTTTCCAAAAAATTGCAAAATGTTCTATATGTACTTACACTCTTTTGAAATCTCAAGTATTATATTTCCATGTTTTCAGTGTCATGACATTAACGTTTGCATAGACATAGTGCAATAATTATTAATTTTTAGATTAAAATCAATGTGGGCCATTTAGATTCTTCACAGTCAATGCTAAAAATTGGAATAATAATATGGCCGTGGAGCCTTGTGCCTCGAGAACCAAAACTATCCCAATTCTGTCAACTAGGTAATTCCGTTATAAATTATTCAGTAAAGTAACCTAACTTAATTGTAAGTTGCACACCGTTTCACTGTTTGCATTAATTTGTATCAGGGTTTTAATATTTAAAGAGTTTGTTTTTAAAACGCGTTAAGCTCACAATTATACTCTATCCACTGGACTTAACGCATTTTAGTGCTAACAAACTATTAGAGTGTAGAAATTCCAGGTTAATATAGATATTCCTTTTCAATACTAGGAAAGTTCTTACGTTGCAGTGAAGTTTTGTATTTTATTTTTTATTGCAGCCTAATTTCCCGGACCCAGTCATCAACCCAGGAACAGTGTGCAGTCCTACAGTTGTCTACGCATTGTTTAATTTACCAGCTTCAGCAGAATTGTTAGTGGAAAGATTGTAATCAGTAATAATAAAGACGGACCAATAAAAGTCAAATAAAGGTCAATAATTCAATGTCATGTCTCGATCTGAAGATGACTAATCTATCATTTGAAGATTCAAAACTTTATATTTGCAATATTAAAAATATGTTGAATCCAGCAAAATAAATATCGTCTATGAAGAACCAAAATTACTCATATCCATTTTTAGCTAAAAACAATATCTACTATCTACAAAAATATTCAAATATGTCTTATGAGCATTTAAATAGATCAGTTTGTACTTTTTCAAAAACATGGAATTAGAACACTTAACAATTTAAAAAAAAATGGAGTTAGAACGTTTTGCACCTTTTCAAAAACATGGAATTAGAACATTTTCAACATTTTCAAAAACATGAAATTAGAACACTTTACAATTTTTAAAAACATGGAATTATAATAGTTTGCACTTTTTCAAAAACATAGAATTAAAACATTTTGCACCTTTTCAAAAAACATAGAATTAGAACATTTTGCACCTTTTCAAAAACGTTGAATTAGAAAAGTTTGCTCCTTTTCAAAAAACATGGAATTAGAACATTTTGCACTGTTCAAAAACGTGTAAATTTGATATTTAACGTTTTTAAAAAACTCCTACTTAACACTTTACGCATGTTTCTCATTTTGTTTTTATGACATAGCTCATTTGGATTGTAGCTTAAATTGGATATGGGTCCTGTTGGTTCTTAACAGGCGATATTCTGTATTCTCCGCATACTAACTACTCAAGTTTATTACATTTTTTCTATTTGGCACAGTTTAACTTTTAAATATTGACAGCGAAAAAATAATGAAAGCTTTGGACACCTTTAATTTTCTGCAGACTTTAGGGCCTACAAATGAGATTTAAACGAAATTAACGGCGTGAAGCTTATGTATATTTTTATTTAACTCTGCTGCAAACTAAACGCTCTATATGTATTTGCATGTTTTTTAAAAGTTAGAAATGTTCTATTTAGGTAGTTGCTTTTGAATTGTAAAGTATTTTTATTATGTACATATATGATTTCCATTTTAGGTTCATGATATTTTATTTTTTTGTAGATAGTGCAGTTTGTTTTTAGGTAAAAATGGACATGAACCAATTTGATTCTTCACAACCAATATTTAAAATTTCAGTAACTCAGGTCGTAAACTCAACTAACAAGGGAAAGCATGTACTCTCTCGATATTAAAAAATTACCAATACTAAATTTGGCCGCACTTGGTTACTGCATATCCAAAGTAACTCGACTGCATTTTGAGCCGTTCGCTCACAATCACGCGCCAAAGTTAAAACAATCGACTAACGATAAGTTTTATTGCATCGAAATACACCAAACCTTATGTTCCATAGGTGCCATGTTGAATTTAAGTAAGCTAAGCGGCGTGAAGCTTATACATATTCTTGTTTAATTTAATTTCTAAAGGCTTATTCGACTAAAAGTATTAAAAGATATTTTATTGTTATATTTAAATTTAAGGTTTAAGTAAATTCTGATGGGATACAAGAAAAACAAATATAATATTGTGAGTCAAGAATCAACACGGTTAAAAAATACCAATTCGAACCAGTAACATCCCATTGTATGGATATAGCCATTTGTTCAATGACTAAGATGAAGACATTTCATTACTGTTCATAATTATTAGTGTCCTAAAAATTGAGATATTTTCATGACGTCATTTATGGACTATCCATTCTAGTAATAATAATGCATACAAATTTAATTTTTAACTATACTTTTAATCGATCCAAAATTTGGACTGACTATTACTAGTCGGTTTTAAAATCATAAAATCACTATTTAAGATATTCATAAAACACTCGCAAATGCAAAAAGTGCTAAAATCGTTGATTTTTAAATCACATTAATAAATACATTTTAGTCACAGAATAATACTTTCGCCATATTTCATAATTTTCGCCAGCCCAATGGAAATTAAGCTCCTGATATTTAATTTTTTTTTCATGTCTTTGCCGCCTTTTAGTTTCTACAGCTCTTCTCAGATTTTCGTTCTTTTTAAGTGTGTTTGAAAAGTTTAAAGGGCTCTATATACAGTTCTTAAATAATAGAAACTGCCCTATGCACATTTTTGTTTAAATGTAAATTTTTTTTTAAAAATGTGTTTCTTTAAATATGAAAATCGAAGTAACGTGTACTTAAAGTAAGAACCGGCGTGTCTTAGTAGGTGTCAGCATGTAATTAGTATGTAATGTAAGTTTAGGCGTAAATAACTATTCATTTGCTTTCATAAATATTTGTTTTTCAACTGTTAACTAATTTAAAGGATTGAAACTCTGGAATAAATCACTTCACGCTAATAATTATTGTTTTACATTTATTGCCTTGCAGAGTGCATACAAACCTATTGCAGTGTTCACATTTGTTCAAAACACACAGCTTAATTAATTTGCCTATTTACGTAATATACATTGTTATATACACACATTGAAACATTTAGATTGCATCATAATTATTAGTGTAATAATTATACACAGTATTCACTATATTTTTAACAACTAACTTACACCGTATGGTACACAGTAAACATGGAGTTATTCTAAAGTTCAAAATGTAAATACCACTCAAACCTGCCGTTTTTGTTGTAATTATATTTATTGCCTCGTGGAGTGTTTACATAGTTTATACTTTATACCCAGTGTTTACATTTCCTTACTCCACACAGGCTAATTAATTTAAACATATAATTAACATTGACGAAGTTAGTGTGCATAACTATAGGTATATTTATTACGCATCTAATTTAATCAAGACTAACATGAAACATGTGCTATACACACATCAATGGCAAAGTTCAAAAAATCAAATAATAAACTTAAATTGTCATTACTATTTAAAAAAAGCAACATGTTTTTGTGAAAACCGAGGGTTTGTTGTCAAGGTTAAGGAAATCGACACAAGATGACCTAATTTTTTGTTAGCTATACGTGGTACTTAATTTTGCAACCACATTACAGACAGCGTTATACAATAGTAGAAATTTTGTCATTTTGCCAAAAATGAAATACTGAAGTTTTTGAAGCACCATTACCTTAAATTACCTGTACGCGAGTAGCAGAGATGCCAGTTGAGTGGCGACAAAGTCAATGAAGAGCAACACTGAGATCTTCTCCATAACGTTGAACCCACCGACCTCAATCCCCCTGCAGCGGATGGACTCAAGAGTGCGGGAGATTTCAAGAACTTGCCGGTTCCATTTGAAGTAAACGATTCTCTTACTGATAGTGTCTGGTCCCCAAATTCTACGTCCGTTTTCTTCAGTGGTTTTGAAGGAACAGAGAATTCGTCGTTTGTAATCTTCCATCATATCCGGGATCTCAAACGCTTTTTCGTACATTATAAAGTACAAAACTACGCAATCAACTCCAACAAGAGCATTAAAACAAGCAACAAACGGAGCTTCACTAAAGAATTTAATCGCGAAAAATAGACAAAAAACTGACAAGGAAATACACATTGTTTTTAAAATAAAAATAAATTGGGAATTGCTTTTGTTGAATATGTGAATTAAAATCTGTTGACGACGACATCGGCGCAGCTTCTCAAATGCCACTCCACCCAACAGACCATTTGACATCAGGTTTCTGTTAATAAGAAGGCAATACAAACACTTCATCAATAATGTAACACATCGTGTCTTGCAAAATTGAAAAGTGTGTTTTGTTCACCTTTTTTGAATTCCAAGTTGAAGGCGAGAACAAGTTCGTTCCAGTAAAGACAGATGGAAGTGGTCAAAGACATAAAAGTTTGAAGCTATATGCAGTAGATAGTATAACTCAACAAACATAAACAACACATAAGTCCATACGTTCTTATAATCGTCTCCTAGCAAGTGAAAGAATAAATGGGGACGCGTTGGATTGCTCACGAAAATTAGAACTGCAATAATGGGCAACATGTATATTAGAAACGGCAAATACTTCAAAAGCAACTGCTGCTTTGACATGTCACAAAGTCGTATTTCACGCATGTTTGCCCCTCTTGCAGAACCGCCGGATTTATTACTATTTCCATTTCCTGAACCTCCCGCATTCCACACTATGCAAATGCACTAACTGTACTTCATCAGATTAAAGTCAATAAAAGTGCTGACTGCGCTACCCAAGACCAACAAGAAATGAAGAGAGAAGTGACTAAAGTTAAAATCTGCGTGGGACGCGTGAACCAGCAGAAAAAATTGTTTTGCAACGTGTGCAAAAAGCAAAAACTTTGTGACCGCAAAGGTGTACCAAAGACAGAGTCTCCACAGAGATTTCGGGTTTTTGATCTTTTGAGTTTTGGCATCAAACTCAAATGGAATGATACAGATTTGAGAAAGAATTCGCATTGTACTGACATGTGCCATATTGCTTCACAGAATTTTGAACTTGCTTCAAAACGAAGTTACTTTTGTTGGACAATATTGAAAATTGGCTAAACAATTAGTATTTTTCCTCTAAGGTTAAACACAAGCAGCCTGGGCAGAGTGTCTAGACAGAATGGAAGAGAGCAGAAAGCTTTATTGGGACTCTGGGCTTGACCTTCTGCCAACAGTGCCAACACAATAAGGTTATTCGATATACGCGTCCGAGAATCATTCGATTCAGTGGCGAACCCGCATATATAATCGTGCCAAAATTAGAACATTTGGCCCTGGAGGTGTTGTGCTCGGAGTTGTATGGCTAAATAGGCAACTGATAAGTATGTCTGTGCATAGAATATCAAGGGGTGTAATTCTGCTTGACTTCAGTCTACTTAGTGACTACTTAAAATAATATTTTGAATACTCTCTGCTCGCTCATAAAAAACTATAAGTACATATATGCTGAACCCAACATATTTGCATGCGCCTTATAGTTATATAAACGGAAATAACTTACACGGGAATGCATAGATGGGCAAAAACTCCCCCCTCAGCCTCACCTCATGAGGGATGCCTATGAAGTAGTATGCACTCACCCTCACGCTCACCCTCACGTCACTAAAACTTGCCTCTCGCACTCACCCTCATGAGTGCAAATTTTGAAAAGAAGGCACTCACGCTCTCCCTCATGAGGCCCCCCTCATCGCGCCTTTATTTAATGTAGTCAAGTATGTCTAGACGCATATTTTTTTTTAAATTTATTAAAATTGTATTTTTTATTCAACCAAACAGTTCTACGCGGATTGTAGCAGTATAATAAAGCATCGGCACGCAGTATTGTTTCAATTTATAATAGTAATATAAATAAATAAGAGTTCCATCTGCTACTTGAAGATGAGGGATGAGTGCAACTGTCATGCACTCACGCTCACCCTCATGAGGGGGATGGGAATTCAGCAACACTCGCCCTCACCAAATGAGTGCACACAATTTAAATCTGCACTCGCACTCATCACTCGCACTCACGGCAATGAGGGTGAGCGTGAGCGTGAGGGTTGCGCTCATCCCTCGTGAGGCATGCCCATCTATGCGGGAATGCCGCCGCATGTACTTTCTCGATTTAAAAAAATACCCACACTGAATTTGAGGTCACGTGGTTACTACAGATCCAAAAATAACTCGACTTCATTTTGCGCTGTTTGCTCACAATCACGTGCTAAAGTTTTAAAAAATCACTTTTTCGCAACTTTGCAGCCCCGTAGCTTCTAAAACTTTTGTCCGATTGCCAAAAATTTTGAAGTTTCGTGATCTCTAAAATATTATCTAAAAACTTGTGTAAAATTTTGAGAATGTACATTTTTTTTAAAATTGGGGTATTTTAAGTGCTTTAAAAAAAATCGGGTTTCAAACAAATTTCAAAAATATCAAAAATTTAGAAATTAAAAAAGTTTTGATTTTTATTTTCAATCAATGCTCTAGAGATCACAAAACGTTAAATTTTTCGAAAATTGGACAAAAATTGTAGAAGCTACCTACGGGGTTGCAAAGTGGCGAAAAATTTTTTTAAGTAAATCAATTTCGTAGTTATATATAAAAGGGCGGCGTAGTTTGACACAGTTTTGTATTGTGATAAAATGGAAAATAAATTTTATGACTGGAGCCTGGAGATATAACTTTATATTTAAGTAAAATGTTCTATCTAAAAGCATACGATGCAAAAGGTAGCATTCTATAGCAAAAGTAGGCATATAATGACCTATACGTATACATTAAGTACCGTATATCTTCTAATACTACGTGGGTACATCTTAATCAAAATAGTTTACAGATTGAGATTGAGCGGTGCGCGCATCTGTAATACTAAGCAGGTCTACTATAGTACGCGGGGTTACAAAGTCAGATACACAAACATATAGGGCAATCACTCTAATTTATTTAACCTTGTTTCTTGTGCTGCTATGCATTTAACTACCCGTGCACCTTTTCAACTGGCTAAAATCTAAATTTATGAGAAGTTTTGCAGGACTTTCCTAATTTTAGGGAAGCCTGATGTTTTTTAAGATTTAAGAGAACGAGCGTATCTCATATAGCGCGAGTCTCTTAGTTTGGGCGAGAGGCAGATGCTTGAGTGTGAACAACGGGCGTACTATTAGAAAGTATACGGTTCATGTAAGAAATTGTATAGTATAGTATGAGAATCATTTTGCAGCAGTTTCATACCTTTTAAATGTCCAACTGCGAAGCTGAAGAAGCATGAAAAATATGCTTGGTTATTCTACGTGTCTGAGAATCATTCGATTTAGGGACGAACTAGCATATATAACCATAAGAAAATTAGAACATCGGCCCTGAAGGCTCATAATATGTATGTCCGTGCATACAATATTAAGGGACGTAATTTTTGTCGTCTTCAGTCTACTTGGTGACTAGTTAAAATAATATTTCGACTTGTTTGTTGTTTCTGATCGCTCATAAAGACTATATCTACACATATAAAAGCGCTGAACCCAGCACGCTATACTATATCACTATATGTGTCAGTCCTATAGTGTTGCAAAGAGAAAAATATAGCTTATAGACAACAATTAAAATAGGCAGCTTTTGTTTTGACATAAATTGAAGTCGGAGAAAAACATGCAAATAATTTAAGAAGAAAATCGGGGGGGGTATCGGGGTAAAAGGATCGATCGAAATTTTTTTCGTTGTCAACAAATTTTAAAATCCAAAATCAACAAACTTCAAATATTCAACAAACAAACAAAGTTTTTAATTTAAATTTTAAGCCAGACGAAAATGATTACAGTATTTTAGTCCTAGTATTCACAGTGCCGCGACGAAGTGTGCATCGTTTTATTTCCTTTTCCTATTTCAGTGTAATTAACTACGAATACCCCAGCGAACTGTCTAATACTGCTAATTTGTCGCGTATAAAATGATAATACTAATTTAATTTATACTATTTCGTATTGGTTCTAGATTGATCTAGAACTAGGTTCTAGGTTCTGTCCAATATTAAATTCATTTTGCACATAAAAAATTAATTTACATAATAAATTAGATTATATAGATTTGCAAGGGTGAGGCTGATGTGTGAAATTTTAGTTACGGCACAAGACGAGCTCGGCTATTGCTATTGCCGCACGCAAAACTTTTACGAATTGACCTCTTGAAAATAATACAGCACCATAAAACACCTCATAAAATGGCTCTATATTTTATTCCAGAGAAAAGGCAACTCTTTGTAAGTAGGTACCTACGTAAGTATATCACCATTTGAAACGTAAGCGCCAATGCCAATGGCAATGATACACTATTAATAATGATTAGCCGCGCAACATTAATAATCTTTTATTTTACTTTTATTCTAGCATCATAAACCATTGTGGCAATAATTACATTGTACAAATCATATATTTTTAGGATAAAAAGCAAAGAAGTTTTTCAAAAAAGAGTAAATCCCTATTTTTTGCCGATTATTACATGAGGAAGATATTACCAAGTCACGGTGTCATATCGTCGAATCAAAAATGATCATTTCCATTTCGAACTAAAACCAATTATGATCATCTCCATTTTCCCTGAAATACGGCTACCGTGTTAGTTATGGTAGTGCATTCACCGGGTTCAAGCTAAGGTCACGCTATCAGGTTTAAATTTTAACTTTGACTTGTTTTTATGTAAATTTTGAAATTATTGAAATCGGGGAAATTTCACGACTAACTGCACTGCATGCTCACATGGGAAGGGGCGCGCAGTTCAGTTCTGTTGAAGCGTGGAATAGGAACGGGAGCGGTAACGGACAAAATATAACTAGGGAATCAACTTATTAATGTGTTTGTAAGCATTAGTTGCAGTTACACTTTGAAGTATTAATTACTTGAATTCAATAATTTGTGTAGTTAGTCACCACTTTGACCAGTTTAGTCGGTCAAGGTGTAGACTTAAATATTAAGTCGTATAGACATACGATTGTGTTGCCAGTCGTACCCCGATAACTCGTACCCTCCCCAGTCGTACACCACCCAGTCGTACCCTGACCACTCGTACCCTGGTCTCAGTCGTACCCTGACCATTCGTACCCTAACCATTCGTACCCCGAAAAGAAACCAAGAAACAAAATAATGTTTTTCATGTTGATCTTTTTTTAATTTTATTATGCATTATTATTGTGAATATATATATAGGAAATGAAATCATTTAGCATTGTTGAGTAAGAATGTTGTGGACGTCACGTCGTCTGCCGATGCTCGTTTTTGTCGCTTGTTGCAAAGCCTCCCTGATTTTCGCACAATTGTTTCAGCTGTAGTAGCTGGTTTAGGTATTGACATTGTTGACTGCTGATTCTTGCGAGGAGTTCCAAGTCAAAATTTTCTGATTGAATTTCCTGACACTCTTGACTAGCCATAGTAGACCACGACAAATAATACACCACTCACTACCACAGTCAAGCACCTAATCAGAGCAATTCTCTATTCACATTCTTCACAATCCTTATCAAGATTCCTTATCTCTGTGCCTTTCTCAGTTTTCTTGTTTAAGCATAGGCAAGGTATCTTTTAACTTCCCTTAAAATTACATCACTAGTGTACATACCTACAATTTACTTTTTGGTGCCAAGCCAACAACCGGCACCAACATTTTTCCTGCACCACTGACAACAACCGGCACATTTTTGTTGCACGATATTTTCTTTCCTTTTGCTTTTTTTCCTGGGGTACGAATGGTTAGGGTACGACTGGGATTAGGGTACGAATGGTCAGGGCACGACTGAGACCAGGGTACGAGTGGTCAGGGTACGACTGGGGAGGGTACGAGTTATCGGGGTACGACTGGCACAGATACCTAGAAATACATATGCAACACAATCCGAATATAGATATATCGCTGGTGAAGAGGCAACTTGGTCTAAGTCCAGTCCAAACTTAAAAGCAACTTGGCACAAGTTCATTCATTTCTTAAAAGTAACCTGGCACAAGTCCATGTCAGCTTTGTAAAAGCATGCAAATGAATAGTGTTAGCGCAATTAAGGGTCGTCCATCAATGTAGTTTAGAAAAATAAGAAATTTTCTAACACCTCCCTCCCAGAGTTAAGCACATCCACAATATAGCGTCACACTAAGTTTACATATTACATCCCCCCCCCTTTCCCCTCAACATACGCGTCATTGATGGACACCCCTTATTGCATCCCATACATTTAAAACGTTCGACGGGCAAAAAGCATACGGTGGGCTTTGCGACCACTGTCGTGCATTGTGAAAGGCCAGCGGTTAAAGGCTGTGACAGGTTTGAACAGGAACGTATCCGAACCTATTTAATGCAATAACTGCCCCGTCCTATTCATTTGAATGCTTTTAGGAAACTAACATGGACTTGTGCCAAGTTACTTTTAAGAAGTGAATGGACTTGTGCCAAGTTGTTTTTAAGCTTGGACTGGACTTAGGCCAAGTTGCCTCTTCACCAGCGATATGTATATTGATTATTAGTGTTTTATCGCGGCGGTACGAATGACGGCAAACATTTTCAGTTTAATTTTTTGCCGAATCTATATGACAGGACATTACAGTCGACGAAACAATTTTAAATTCAAACTGCAGGTTTGGCGCCAAAACTTTTTTGAATTTTGAATGTTGAATTTCAATGTCAGATTTTATTCTTTCAAAAAGTACTATCTGTTACATAGAGAAAAACACGCTCTTTTTGAAACACTCCAGAAGTATTCACAAACAAAAATTACGCATGTGACAAATTTTAAAATTTATCAAATTTTAAATGTATGAAGCGTAGGCATATATATATTAGGGTAAACGGATTTTTCCTACCCGGACTTTTCCTACCCGGACTTTTCCTACCCATTTGGTTACCACGCGGATTTTTCCTACCCGGACTTTTCCTACCCACTACCGAACCTAGGACTTTTCCTACCCATGTGCAAAAAAGAAACTACACATTGCGCAAAGATATGCCCACAGCTTTTGCATTTTATTATAACCTGGAGTTAATTTACGGTACACTCATAAATAGTTGTGTATCTGTTTTATTTCTACATAAGTAATAGTCTCGGGTAGGAAAAGTCCTAGGTTTGGTCTTGGGTAGGAAAAGTCCGGGTAGGAAAAATCCGCGTAGTAACCAAATGGGTAGGAAACGTCCGGGTAGGAAAAGTCCGGGTAGGAAAAATCCTACAACCAGATATTAGCATTGTCATGTAACGCTACTAAAGATGCATTTTTGCTAATCCATTCGTCTCTTAAAATTTATTTTGCCAATCCAAATGAATAAATGCACTATATTATTATATTATTGGCACTTAGCTAAAATGTTTTACTAGAAACTAAAATGTATTATCTACACCAATAGAGCGCAGAGAGTAATATCTACTCCCTTAGGATGCAAAATGTAGAATTTACACCGCTAAAGCGCAAAATCCGTTATCTACCAAATTAAAGTGCGAAATATGACATGTGCACACTCCTAATAATTTTACGCTTATTAACTATGTCCCTACAAACGTGTTTCTACATATTTATTATACTGTATATCGTCGGTGAAGGATAAGATCTGGTTCCTTCCGCTTTTCGATAGAAGCAAATCTGCTTCATTTCAATGCTAAAAGCAAGAAAATCCTTTCTTAAAAATATCGATGGAAGGACACGGATTTGCTTTACAGAAAAACTGGAAGGAAACGGACGGGGATAGTTCGGTAAGTCTTGCCCAGGCCGGGAAGTCCTGCCCCAAACGGGAAGTCCTTCCCCAAACGGTAAGTCATGCCCCAAACGGAAAGTCAAGCCCGTTTCAAAAATTTTAGTTTTTTAAATAAGTGAGATGGGGAAGCCTCCTCGACGCCCCAAATTGCAAAATGAATAAAGTAAAATCCAAAATCAACAAAATTATACTTCGTCATCAATATGTTATTTCAGTTACTGTTTGATATTATTAAGCTGCAAAACTGTATGTAATAATTTAACAGCATTAACACTGACCCAGGCTATATTTTTCCCTCCCGCCTGCGGCGGGGCCGCCTTCGGCGGCCGAGGGAAAACAATAACCTAACCGTTTTCAGTCAGTTTTTCCTACCCACCACCCCCCTCAAACCTAACCTAACCTTTAAGATAAAAACTTCAAGAGGTGGCCAACAGTGAAGAAGCAGCCTTAACAGTCAACAAAAATGTATATAGAAATAAGTTGTGGAAGCTTACTAAAGCTGGACACTACATAATTCCTACCTATTTACATAATTTAGGAAGCTTTTAAGCTAAATATTTATAATTTCTGACCTTTATTTCTATCTATTTATATCAATAATTAACAACACCATCAAAATTATTTTGATTCATGTTGATTACTGTGCTTAAAATTATCAAATAGTAATCGAAATTATTATTGAGGACGAACTATAATTTTGTTACGTACCGTATATCCTATAATAATGCGCGGGTCTGTAATACTACGCGGGTCTGTAATAGTACGCGGGTCTGAGAGGTCTCTGATTAAATAGTGCGCGGGTCAATTTAACACGCTATTAAACGGCAGTGCGCGGGTCTGTAATAGTACGCGGGTCGGAGAGGTCTAAATTTGGATAGTACGCGGGGCGTACTATTATAGGATATACGGTATCTCTGTTTTTGCATTTTTCTTCTTCATTTTGCGACTTGGGGCGTCAAGGGGGCTTCTCTATTCCACTTATTTCAAAAATTTAAAATTTTGCAAAAGGGCGTGACTTCCCGTTTGGGGCATGACTTATTGTTTGGGGCAGGACTTACCGTTTGGGGCAGGATTTTCCGCCCTGGGCAAGACTTATCAAACAATACCCACAGACTTAATACGTTACTGCCGATATGTTGTTAGTATATATTAATAATATTATCAAATGTACTTTATATATCGTAGGCAAAGAATTAAATCCGTTTCCTCCCATTCTTCGCAAGAAACAAAACCGTGTCCTCCCATGTTTCTCTATAAGCAAACAGCTTCGTTCCTTAGCAGTATCGATGGAAGGAAACGGTTTTGATTTCAGAAGAAATTGGAAGGACACGAATTTATATCTACAAAAGAATGGAACAAACCGAATTTTGTCCTTTACCGACGACATATTACGTTAGTGAATTACTTAGTGAATCTTGTATGTATGTTGGAAAAATATAGCAACTCCTGCAAGCGCTCAAAAGTGTTATATTACTGATGTACAAAATTATATCACATTTCCTCAACATACGCGGCATTAAAAAAAATGATACATTTTAAAATTTGTCATATGCGTAATTTTTGTTTCTGAATACTTAAGGGGGCGTGTTTCAAAAAGAGCGTGTTTTTCTCTATGTAACAGATAGTACTTTTTGAAATTTGAATAAAAATTGACATTGAGCCGAAGGATCAAAAATAGTAACTTTCTCCATTCAAGCAATGCTAAAATTCAAAAACGTTTTGGCGCCAAACCTGCAGTTTGAATTTATAACTGTTTCGTCGACTGTAATGTCCTGTCATATAGATTCAGAAAAAAATTAAACTGAAAATGTTTGCCGTCATTCGTACCGCCGCAATAAAACACTAATAATCAATATATATCTATATTCGGCTATATGTGATATGGTGATAGTGAGTCAGTCGTTAGTCGGGCTGCCAGTCAGTCAGTGCGGTCGATCAAGTAAATAGGCGTGTGAATAAATAAATAAATCATTGTTATAGTAAAACAAATACCTGTCCTATAATTTTATACGGCATAGTTCACGCATCGCTCCTCATTTTTCTAGCACAATATCTCAAATCTACAAGCAAAAGCAAACCCCGGAACAGTTATAGGTTACAGACTGTAATTGCACCAGGAAAAATTATTGAGCGCAGGATTTTCTAGAGTTAAATATTACTTTAAAGTTGTGGCAACTTGCTTACAATTTTCACTGGATATTTAATTAACTTTTAAAATGTTGTGAACCTTCACAATTCAATGACCCAAAACGCGTAGAATATTGTGCACCACCCTCTATTGCAGAGGCAGCTTTTCTGGAGGCTCTCTGGCGGAGGCTTCCTTGGCAGCAACTTCTAACGCAGCGGCGGCTTCCTTGGCAGCAGCTTCCTTCGAAGCGGCAGAGGCTCCGTGGCCAGCAACCTCTCACGCAGCAGTATCCTTCTTGGCAGCATTCTTTTTTGCAGCGGCGGCTTCCATAGCAGCAGCTTCTTCAGTAGCGGCAGGTTTTCTAGCGGCGGCTTTCTTGGCAGCAACTTACATCGCAGCGGCTTCCTTCGCAGCAGCTTCTCCAGCGCAGCGGCTTCCTTCGCAGCAGCTTCTCCAGCGCAGCGGCTTCCTTCGCAGCAGCTTCTCAGGCGCGGCAGCTTCTCAGGCGCAGCGGCTTTCTTTGCAACAGCTTCTCAGGCGCAGCGGCTTCCTTCGCAGCAGCTTCTCCAGCGCAGCGGCTTCCTTTGCCGTAGCGGTTTTTCGGCGGCGGCTTTCTTGGCAGCAACCACTATCGCAGCAGCAGCTTCTCTAGCGGCGGCTCCCTTGGCAGCAACCTCTAACGCAGCGGCGGCTTCCTTGGCAGTAACCTCGAACGCAGCGGCGGCTTTCTTTGCAGTGGCGGCTTTTCAGGCGGTGTCTTTCTTGGCAGCAACCTCTATTGCAGCGGCACCTTCTCTAGCGGCAGCTTCCTTGGCAGCAACGTCTAACGCAGCGGCGGCTTCCTTAACAGCATCTGTTTTCGCAGCTGAGGCTTCCTTGGCAGCAACCTCTAACGCAGCAGCGATTTTCTTGGCAGCGACTTTCTTCGCCGTGGCAGCTTTCTGGCAGCGATTTTCTTGGCAGCCACCTCCTACGCAGCGGCAGATTCTATGGCAGCATCTTCTACAGTAACGGCGGCTTTCTTGGCACAAACCTCTAACGCAGCCATGGCTATTCTAACGGCGGCGTTTTTGGCAGCAACCTATATCGCAGCAGCTTTCTTCGCAGCATGTTCTATAGCGCAGCGGCGTTTTTTGCAGTAGCGGTTTTCTGAGCAGCTGCTTTCTTAGCTGCAACCTCTATCGCAGCAGCAGCTTCTCCAGCGGCGGCTCCCTTGGCAGCAACCTCTAACGCAGCGGCGGCTTTTCTGGCGGCGACTTTCTTGGCAGCAACCTCTAACGCACCGGCAGCCTTCTTCGCAGCAGCTTCCTTTGCAAAGGCGACGGGTTTCATGGCAGCAACCTCAATTGCAGCGGCACCTTCTCTAGCGGCAGCTTCCTTGGCAGCAATCTCTAACGCAGCAGCGGCTTCCTTAACAGGATCGTTTTTCGCAGCGGCGGCTTCTTTGGCAGAGGCTTCCTTGGCAGCAACCTCTAACGCAGCAGCAATTTTTTAGCAGCGGCTTTCTTTGCCGTGGCGGCTTTCTGGCCGCAATTTTCTTGGCAGCAACCTCCTACGCAGCGGCGGCTTCTATGGCAGCATCTTTTGCAGTAGCTGCGGCTTCCTTGGCACAAACCTTTAACGCAGCCATGGCTATTCTAAAGGCTGGTTTCCATTGAAAGAGTCAACAAAATCGCTTCAAATTGCGTCATTATTTTCAAAATCGCTAAAAATAATCGCAGCGTCAAAAATTTCAAAAATCGCTACAATTTTGAATTGCTTTTCCATAGGTCGCGTCAATTTCAGAAAAGCGTCAAGTTTTAAATATAGCCGGGCAAGTACCCCGGCGAATTCAAACAATAATAATTTGATTGAATTTAATTCAAAAATGGTCAGAGTAATTCATTGCACAGAATAACAACGAACTAATAAGCCAAGCCTAATTGTATTAAGTTTTAAAATATGTAAGTTAATTATGACATGGCTGGTATTGACGTGTAATAACTGCTGGATTCATTTAATTTCAGTTAATGATTGCTAACCATGAGATTTAACTTTAAACAAATTAATCTTCAGAAAAATTACATACATGGTTAGCATAATTACATGAAAATTAACGCTTACATTAGAACTAATTGAATAACAAAAGCAATAATTATGCTTCTTTGCAAATACTATACTTCATGTCAAGCTATATTTGCTGTGTAAAAACTGACTTTACTGCTCTTTTAATTGTTAAAAAGGATGTAAATTGGTAATGTTAATTTTTGTTTTATTGTTGAACTAATAATGGTAAAAAAGTGAGTTCAAAGTCAGGGGCATTAGGTTACATGTTAAAAGTAAAAAACGTTTTTAAAAAGACAAAAAATATTAAACTCGAGAATAGTTGAGAGCTCGTTGGTTTAAATCTCAGTTTATTGCCCATGCGCGTACAGTTTTGCTGCTCGGAACTTGCTGTCGCAAGCGTCAAATATCAAACTCAGCTTGATGTCAGCGTCAGCGTCAAATTTGGCGCTAGCGTCAAAAAATGCAGCTTGACGCCTTCCATGGAAAACAAAAAACAGCAGCAACTTTACAAAAAATTGCTGACTCTAGCGATTTTTGGCGTTGACGCTTTCAATGGAAATCAGCCTTAACAGCGGCTTTTTTGGCAGCAACCGCTATCGCAGCAGCTTCCTTGGCAGCAAATTTGAATGCAGCGGCGGCTTCCTTTGCAGTGGTAGCTTTTCAGACGGCGGATTTTTTGGCCTCAACCTATATCGCAGCGGCAGATTCTCTAGCGGCGGCAATCATGGCAGCAACATTTAACGCAGCGGCAATTTTCTTGGCAGCGGCTTTTTTTGCCGTGGCGGCGGTTTGCTGGGCAGCAACCTATAACGCAGCAGCGGCTTCCTTGGCACAAACCTCTAACGCAGCCGCGGCAATTCCGGCGGCGGCGATCCTAGAAACGATCTCTTTTGCAGCAGCTTCCTTGGCAGAAACTTCGAATGCAGCGGCGAATTCCTTTACAGCAGCGTTCTTTGCAGTGGCGGCTTTCTTGGCAGCAACCTTTGTCGCAGCGGCAGCTTTTGTAGCGGCGACTTCCTTGGCAGCAACCTCTAACGCAGCGGCGCCTTTTCTGGCGGCGGCTTCCTTGACAGTATCTTTTTTCGAACCGGCGACTTCTTTGGCGAAGGCTTTCTTGCCAGCAACGTCTAACGCAGCGGCGAATTTCTTGGCAGCAACCTCTATTGCGGCGGCTTTTTTGGCACCAACCTCTAATGCTACCGCGGCTATTCTGGCGGCAGCGTTACTGGCAGCAACCTCTATCGCAGCAGCTTTCTTGGCAGAAACCTCGAACGCAGCGGCGGCTTTTTATTTCCGCAACCTCTATCGCAGCGGCAGCTCCTTAAGCGGCGGCTTCCTTAGCAGAAGCCCCCAACGCAGCGGCGCCTTTCCTGGTGGCGGCTTGCTTGACAGTATGTTTTTTCTAACTGGCGACTTCTTTGGCGGAGGCTTCTTTGGCAGCAACCTCTAACACAGCGCCGTTTTTCTTGGCAGCGGCTTTCTTCGCCGTGGTGGCTTTTCTGGCAGCGGTTTTCTTGGCAGCAACCTCTAACGCAGCTGCCTTTTTTTTAAAGCCCGCCTTTTTTGGTTAGCAGGTGTCCTAGCAGCTGCGGCTTTCTTTGGAGGGGTGATTGTTCTTGCGGCGGCTTTCTTGGCACCATCCTTTTTCGCCGCGGCGGCTTCGTTATTGTTAACTACTCTATTGTTATTATAACATCAATTGTGACAGAATAATGTGCCCACTACACATATTAGAGAGGTAATTACATTCCAATTGAATTTCTATGCTAAATGATAATTTCGCTATTAGGCTGGCGATGTGCTACATCAGCTATTGTAACAGGATATTAGAGCGATATATAGATGTTATATGAATGGTTGAAAGTCGGAAGGCGCGGTTATAAGGTGAAAAGCGGTCTGTCACAAATGGTGGAGGTTAATAGGCAGTTCATTAGCGTTTCGAAGGTAATCCACCGTTGGACCGCCAGGAGTATATAGGTTTACGGCCGACCAAGGCAGGCGAAACACCTCCAAGGCCCAGCCACTACAAATCACCAAAACTGGTTGAAAATACATTCGATATATTGTTGCCCATTGTGATTTGCTGGGAAACTTCATTTACCTCCTTGCGGTGTCGTTTGGGTAGCGTTAACGATTTCAACGAGCTACAAATTGTGAGTGCACCTAAATACACCCGGTGAATGCACTTACACGTACTAGGTGAATAATCTTACATCTACCCGGTGAACTTTTTGCCAGTAAACCAACTGGACACCGATACCATCAACACCTAAGTAGGCTGCTTGGCTATATACACTACATAATTTCTGGGCGGCCCCTTGTTTTAAGCTTACATTAACTTATGCGTTCATGAAAGCTGAAATGAACCTTTAGTGGGCTAATTTTGTAATTAAGTACACAATATTATTTGCTCTTTTACTTACGCCGTGCCGTTTAAGCGAATAGCAATAGAAGTGAGATCCATTTAACAAGTTTAAGCATTGTTTTTATCAGGGTGTAAGTTAAAAAAAGGTGCGTTGTCATAGCGTTATTGGTAATTAACATCTTGTTAGTTGTATGCAACATTTGTTATCCCTTGTGTTTATTTGGTGCTGTATTGTATTTTGAGAAAATCTATTACGCTTAATTGAATAAAAAGTAATGCCTAAGCTTAAGCTGTAAATAATTTCAGATAAGGACAAGACTAACGTACCCTAATAATAGTTTTAACATTGTAATGGATGAGTATTCGTAGCTAATGCATGATTTGGGTTACAGGTTATAAAGTTATAATAATCAAAATACCAAGTATTTTGTGTTTAAGAAGTGTTTAGTAATAGTTTTGTGAAGAATACGTTGTTTATTGCAAATTACCATAATTACTATACAATGTGTTTTCAATTCAAGAATTCATTTTGATAGTAGCTATACGAAGTATCTAGTGCTTTCTACGACTGTTATTTAGTATTTTCAGCTAGGTACGCTGTAGATTTAAAATTTCGTTACTAAGTAAAGCCTTTCTGATTGTCGACTACATTGTCTTAAAATTTAAAATAGAAAGCATTTTGTTTAAGAATTATTTCGTACAAGTTTCTTCTTGTTGTATACATTCTAGATTTTTAATCGATATAATTACTTACCACTAATTGTGAATCAAATCTACGAGTTTCTAATAATTTTAAGAGCAAGTGTGAAAATAAAGACTGCAGGAAGTTTAAAGGACTAGTATTGACTTCTTGAAAGATTGTGAATTTCTAAAATGTTGCAAGACCATGATTATGACTACGAAAATAATCTTGATAATCAAAACGAAGATGACGACGGAAGTCAATTTGTATCAGCTAACCCCAAAAAGAAAAAGCGTAATCTAAACCGTCGAGAGGTCAACAAAAGACGAAACGTGGCCGGTAAAATTGAATACAAACATTATTTTAATAATCAAATGCATGCTTGTGTTGTTAATCACTCCAATTTTTTTAAGTAGGGCTGGATCGCGAGTCTGCTCGTAAAATCGAAGGCGAGTATAAAAAATTTCCAGCAAAACCACGGCGGGATGAGAATTGCAGATGCAAATGTAAAAACAAATTATCCAATGCAGAAAAAGAAAATATTTATAAAATGTTTAGAGTGTTAGGCAAAGAGGCGCAATGGGCACAGTTAAGAGGCTCAACTAGCATAATCGGCATTAATAACAAGGGGAACGTATACGAACACTCTCTTAACTTGCCGCACAAGACCATTAAAGTGTGCCAGAAGTTCTGGATAGGAGTATTTGGAATTTCAAGCAGAAGTTCCCTTTTAAAAAAGGCAAGTCATGAAATATTAAATTATTTCTCAAAGCGCAGTTTAAGGACACATCATTTTTGAACTACATAGAATTTGTTATTTTAAATACATGTTTTCTAATATTTTAAATTAAAAAAGGTAAATGACATTTACAACAGTTAAAAAATTATTTTTATCATTTAGATTTTAAATCAGTCGTCGTTTTGAATACCAACCGACAGAAGAGGACATCACAATAATCACCCCAAAATTAATTCAAAAGCTAAAGCTTCCATTCGACGCTTTCTAGGAAAATTCCCACGTAGAACTAGTCATTACAGCCGTCGTGATAACCCGGATCGAAAATACCTAGATTCACACCTAACAATTGCTGAACTTCATCGAATCTTTAAAATTTTGTATCCTGAGCATGCAGAAGTTGTAAAATACAGTTACTTTGAAAATATTTACAACACAGAGTTCAATTATAGTTTCAGTCAACCTAGATCAGATATATGTGAAGTCTGTGATACTTTAAAAAAAGAAATTGATTCGCTTCAGTTATCTGGAAGCGCAGAGGCTATTCGAAACGCAGAACAAAGGCTAAAAAATCATTGGAATGAATCGGAAGCATTTTATAATAAAATGAAGCAAGCACGCGAATGCACAGATAAAAGTAAAGTAGCAATATGTATAGATTTCGAAAAACAGCAAGCATTACCCAAGACAAACATCACTCAAGAATTTTACAAGTCACAACTAATGATTCAAACATTCTGTGTTGAGAATATGAAAACAGGAGATTCTACCTTTTACTTATATCCAGAGAACTTTGCTCAAAAAGGTAGTGAAGAAGTAGTTGCATTTTTAGATGATTATATTAAAAATCTGCCCCCAGAAACCAAAGAGTTATCACTCTGGTGTGATAACTGCGGCGGGCAAAACAAAAATAGGAACGTCTTTGCGTATTTTCAAAATCTCGCCAATTCAAACAAATTTGAAAAGCTAACAATTAATTTTCCAGTCCCTGGCCATTCAAGACTTCCATGTGATCGAATCTTTGGCCTTTTACAAAAGTACCTGTCCAAGCATGAAAAAATCATTACGCCTTCAGAATACATTACGTGTATCAAAAAATGCAAAACAACCAAGCCCATACAAATAAAATACGTAAACTTTCATTTTACTGACAACCTTAAAACAGATGGAAGTGACATTGTGAAGGTGAAAGCGTTTAAAAACCAGCTTAATGAATTATTAAAACCAACAATTGAAAATGTCCAGAAAATAAGATCAATGAGATTTTTACCAAACGTGGATCCAAGTGTATCGTACACAGTGCAGGAAATAGAATGGGAGCATCTGGATTTAATCAAGGATAATGTTTTACCTGAAGAACTAAACAGCGTCTTTGTTAATGCCCCTCTAAAACAAACTGATTTTTTAAAATTGCCTAGGCATAAATTCAATTGTGTTCAATATTTGCTCAAATCACAAATAATTCAAACTACAACATTGTTTTTTACGTCTTTATATCCCGATCCAACTGATGATGATGTCAACACAACGAGTGAAAAAAATAATAACAAGAAAAAGGCAAAGACACTAACTTGTATTGCCGCTGCCACAGATACTGAACTAAATACTTCTGTCCCTTTGAACCCACCTATTACAAACATTGCAACTCACGACATTGTGCAGCAAACAAATAATCCACAGCTACTTAGATTAAGCATCGAAACTAGTGAACAACATACAGCTAACACCAGTCTTCAAAATACCAGTAATTGTGCTCAATTTAACTATCATCAATTTAATGTTCGGCCGCGCGCACAGCTACGTAATCCTCTTTCCCACTATGAACCGCCGTTTCGCCCACGCACACTAAGTAATGCAGCACGAGGACAAAATTCAACTTCAATTAACTTACTGCCGCCACTTGCAAGCTCGCAACAAGGTCCACAGCGTAACATATTTCAGTTCCAAACACCACAAAATATTCTTGCGCCGTTACAACTCCCAAGAACAACAGGTTTGCTGCCACAACAATCTGCGCCATTTCCAGATTTTTATCCCACCAGTGATCCTAACTCTCCGCAATAATGTTTTATTAGTTGCATTGCACTTACATTCTTTTCTTCTTCAAAATAGTTGTATGAAAGCAAAACAATAGTTGCACATTACAGTTAAACAAATAAAGCTAACTTCATTCTTAAACTCACTCAAACAAATCAAAAACAACAAACAAAAATACGTTTTTAAAAACAAGCACACGGTGACCACCACCTAGAAAACGCTAAGTTGTAATATATGGACCACATTACAGGTGATTGTTAACAACTTACTACTTTACAAAATTTTAAAACCTAATTAATAAATGGTACTATGTTTGTGTTAAACCTAACACTAAACGCAATAAACTAGCAATTTTTTAATAATCGTAGTTGCTAAAACTTACGACGACAAAACAAGATACTTGCAAGGGACATTTCCAAAGTGTGACATCTAAAATACAGCAAACAATACAAACTAAAATCAAACAACAAAAATATTTCGTCATAGGGTTAAACTCCTGGTACTGTGTTTTGTGTCATTTTGGCAACTTTCTGTAATGATAGCAGTCGACAAAAAAAGTATTTTATTATTATTGTCTGAATATGTATTACGTATTAGGGTTATTACAGTGTATATAATCTTATCGGTGCAAATTGCGTTTTGAGGCCTAAAGCTAAATTTAAATTTCTAAAATGGGTCGAAATAAAAAAATATAAGAATCATGTGGGAAATTGAGTAGGAATTAAACCTTAACTAATGTTCCAAGCTTGCCACTTTTTTTATTTTTTTCAAAAACCATGAGCAGTGTTAGTTAAAAACGAACTGGTCTGAAACTAGCAAGGGCCGTCCATATAATATGCCTAACATCACGTTATGATGACATTAACATATTTTAATTTTTACCCCCTGCGACGCTGTCAGCAGCTTAACTATTACGAAAGTAGTATATTTAAAATTTTATGCTAACATTATCTAAGCAGACTAATTGACTTAACCCGTTAAGACTTTCTGGAAAATCCGTCAATATATTTCATATGTATAAAATACAAGAGAACTAACCTAAAGAGGTTAAGTGAGCAGTTTACTTTACCCATGGGCTTCGTTAGAATGTTTTTCATTGATGTTTTGATAGTTTAAGAAAACAAAAAATAAATTTTAAGCTAATGACAACATTAAAGGGTGTAAAAACTTAAAATATTTGAATGATATTATTATGTATGGACGGCCTATTTTAATTTTAGGCCAGTTCATATTGAGATAACCTACTGCTTATGGTTTTTGAAAAAATCAGAAAAATGAAATAACGGTAAGAGAGACTTGATGTAAGGTAAAATTTCTATTCAATATCCCATATACATGTTTTTATTTTGACCCATTTTCAATATTTTAATTTTACTTGTTGTCGCTTATACGCAATTTGCACCGATACGATTATACACATTGTAATGGTCCTATTACGTACCCACGGCATAAACCGACATTGTTTCTTTTCAAATTTTACACATACTAGCAAGGAAATGTCCCGTGTTATGGAGTATCTTTATACAATAAAAATTAAACAGTATGAAACTTATTTGATTGTTTGTTTTGATTTTAAATTAAGTTGAACTGTTAGGGGCTGCCGCAGGTTTAATTCTTTTCGTTTCAAAATATTATAAGGACAACAGGCGGGAAATTCGTAAAAATACAATGGATATTTACAAAGACATCTTGCAGGTAATGTTGTAGTTATAATATACATACCGGTAAATTGGCCAACACGATGAGCAAAAAAAAAGATAACTAGATAACAGCATTAATGTTTTTATACACGGATCTTAACTCACAAACTTTCGTTTAGGTTTCTGATGTGCAGGTTTTTTATTGCCCTAAGGGGATGACTTATTCTTGTTATGCAACTATTTATTACGCTCATGGTTTTAGTCACTGGATATGTTTTAATGAGTATATTTTGTAAACGTATTTATTGATTATTTGCTGTCTTTTTGTGACACATACAGCAAACTAAGAATCTTCATAGTTTAGAATTAAAATGTGAAAACCAATCACTGCTATACAATTTAAAAAAGCTGTATAGTTCAAAATATGCTTAAACTACAGCAAAGTAAATAAATCACTAGTTTGTATTCTGTTTACCAGAATACTTGTGATTCTAATCTTCGGTCGTTAGATTATCTAGTATTATTAGATTGTTTTTTGTTTAATTGAAGTTCTATTTGTCTAACTCATTTAATCTGCAGCGTGTCTAGCGCATATCCTGCATTGTTCTTTACACCATTAAGTACCTATCCACCAATATGCGGTGACCATTGTGCAGTCAATTATTTACTATTGTCGACTCCAATGCAAACGTTAGGGTTATTAAAATTGTTGCACGGAAATATTAAACGTCCACTGTGCACGGAGTTTAATTTACCGTTATTACTTAGTTAGTACATTGCAATACACTTAGTAAATAATTTGGGTTGAGTACGTCAAAGATGCCATTTTGTTCGTACCTTGGGGACAGTACTAACAAAGCGAATAGACAAGACCCTAACCGTTAGGCAGAAGAATTCATATGGGTAGTAGGAGTCTTTAAAGCCAGGTAAAAGCCCTCTCTATCTTTACCTCATAGAATTGTAAGCAGGCGTGCTTGGGTGAGCAGTTAGAACCGCAGACTGTAACAAAACTTGACAGTCTCAGACTTGGCTTTGGTTCTCGGCCACTGCTAATCGTTTACGGCTCATTGTTGTACAGTAAACGTCACCGGATGGTTGATTGAAACTCAATCGCCTTTGGTGCTACTTAGTGACTACAACTTACTGTAGGGGCCTAAGGAATGGGACTGCTTTACTGTGGAGGAGGGGAAAAAGGTAAAATGGTACTAAGACCAAGACCATCTAACTCGGTAGTCTCCTATTTTCTCACCCACAGTGACTTGTTGAGTCTAGTTGTATGAACTTGGGTAATATAGACCTAATAAATAAATTATTATTATTACATATTATTAAAAAAAATTGTGGTTTATTACTTACTTGGTAAATGGATCCCATAGTGTTGCAAACACACATAATTCAAGAATATGACGGAAAAAAACACTGCACTTTACACATTAACATACATTTTTAATATTGCGTAGAACCATTAGCACTTTTACACTGTCAAGAGGAATTCTTGTAAATACGTCTTACACAACTTATGTATGTTTAATCAAGTAGTTTATGTAATTTTGTAAATTATTTGGGGGACTGCTGCAAACTTTTACCCTTCGCCAAACTAAAGAGTAACAATTCGTAAGAGATATCAATTATTGAAGAAGTATCTACATCTGTTATCTTTAGTAAACTATGAAATCCATAGTTTTTCGACATATATTTTCATTTTTAATCAATTTTTATTTTTTAACTAACCTTGACTTTGGCGATAGAAAAATTATTAAATTTTCAATACAGATTAGTGAGCCAAAAATTTCCAAAGATAATTTTCAAAAATTCGAAGTTTGTAATGTTACATGTAAATTATTTTTACTTGCCCCACTCGGTGTCACATGACTTTACAATATGGGCAAAAATAAGACAACTACTCTTTGGTTTACATTTGACCGATCAGCAACTAGCAATATAGCTATATACATACATTTAATATTAACTGAAAACAGTTCAGCGCAGAAACTTTTATGCTCTTCAACGTTGGCTACAAACAAAAATCAAAATTCAAACTTCTTAAATTTTTTAATCTTGAAAATTATTTTAGTCGCCATATAACAAAATTAACAAGAGGTTTGAAAAATTCCCTAACATTTTGGTATGTTATATCTTTACAAAGAGTTTTGCTGAAATCGGCTTATATTTGTAAAAAATGCAGCTTGCGGAATTTGTCTACTAATGCAGACAGTGACTTGCTGCACTAAAACATCCAGTATACTCGTAATTCTCAACCGATAAATAAATTCGGGACACAAACCTCATGAAATTGCCTACAAAACAACAAATCACTTGTGTATGGGGTCAACTAGGGTCACGCGGCGCACTTCCATGAACACAGTTTCGCATTTCTTGAAATGGATGCACACTGCTAGCAGCGTCATGGCAAAGCGTGTGCATGGAAGTGCGCCGCGTAACCTTAGTTGGCCTCATACACAAGTGATATGTTGTTTTGTAGGCAATTTTATGTGGTTTGTGTGCCGCGTTTTGTTTATTGAAATCGGTTTAGAATTACCCATATACTGGATTTTTTAGTGCAGCAAGTCGTCTTTTCATATGATTCCTATAGTGTTATGTTCCTATTACTGTGTTGTGTCAAAGCTGAACCAAAGCAATTTTTTAAAGTTGCCAAAATTTAAGTTTTTGGCAAAACGAGATAAGCCCACAACAATTTGAATTTTAAACATTTTCAGAAAAACTTAAACATATCTCTAGAATTAGGTCACAACTTGTAATAGTGCTAGAAACACTATATTATTATGTCGAAAACTTTTTTAATGTTGTCTGTCACTATCATTTTCTGCTATAAGGCTCACAAGCAAACCACTTACTATGTTTCCTCGGGATCTGGAAAAGCATAGCCAGAAACGTTTCCTTGGACCTCAGAATGAACAAATAGTGTGATAACTCGAGTGCATTTTGCGCGGTGCTTTAGCAGCAGCCCGCCAAAGTTCAAAAAAACCGAATTTTTTAAAGTTTGCAACGCTGTAGCCTCTACAGTTTTTGTCTGATTTCGATGAAACTTGCATTTTTGTGATGTTCAGACTTTTATCTAAAAAGTAATTTCTGGAAATTTCGAAATTCGATTTTGTTTTATTTTTTCGAAAAATTAATAAAATGTCATACTTTTGAGACCCATTTTTTAATTATTTTTAATAAAAAATAAAAAATTCGAATTTCAAAATTTCCAGAAATTAATTTTTAGATATAAGTCTGAACATCACAAAAATGCAAGTTTTATCGAAATCAGACAAAACTTGTAAAAGCTACAGCGTGGCAAACATAGATCGGCATACCTCATGAGGGATGAGCGCAACCCCCACGCTCACCCTCACCCTCATTGCCGTGAGCGCGAATGTTGAGTGCGAGTGCAGATTTAAATTGTGTGCACTCATTTGGTGAGGGCGAGTGTTGCTGAATTCCCATCCCCCTCATGAGGGTGAGCGTGAGTGCATGAAAGTTGCACTCATCCCTCATCTTAAAGTAGCAGATGGAACTCTCGTTTATTTATATTAATTTTATAAATGCAAACAAAACTGCGTCCCGATACTTTATTACACTGCTACAATCCGAGTAGAATTGTTTGGTTGCATAAAAAATACAATTTTAAAAAAGTTCAAAAAAATATGGCTCTAGACATACTTGACTACATCAAATAAAGGCGCGATGAGGGATGCCTCATGAGGGAGAGCGTGAGTGCCTTCTATTCGAAATTTGCTCTCATGAGGGTGAGTGCGAGAGGCAAATTTTAGATGTCGTGAGTGTGAGCGTGAGTGCATACTACTGCATAGGCATCCCTCATGAGGTGAGGGTGAGGGGTAAGTAAATGCCCATCTATGGACTGGCAAACTTTAAAAAATTCGTTTTTTTTTTCAACTTTGGCGGGCTGCTGCTAAAGCACCGCGCAAAATGCCCTCGAGTTATCACACTATTTGTTCATTCTGAGGTCCAAGGAAACGTTTCTGGCTATGCTTTTCCAGATCCCGAGGAAACATAGTAAGTGGTTTGCTTGTCAGTATAGTTTATGTGAATTATTATGATTATTGGGGCTTCGCCGCTTGTTAATGGCAGCCTTAACAGTAATCAGGGCACTAACATGCAGTATTACATGCTTTTGTAATTTTCTTCTTTTTCGTCTACGATTAATAAATAGTAGTATTTATTTGTGTCTATTTACATTATTTAGTACGCTTTTGAAAGACTCGGCCGATTTTGACGAAAAAAGGTATCATTTTGAAGTCCGTGAAGATTGAAAAATCTAATATATTCTTTTTTTACTTCCGACATGCGACATATGAAACTTTTTATGACGATTCTTCGAGTTTAAACTTGTTTTTTTTCTGAAACACTCAAAAACTGTTGCAATATTACTGAGCTTGAACAAAGTTAGATTCTCCTAATTATTACCTAATTATAACATAATGTATTACTAACCAAAAATCATTTCTCATCTAATATAAAGCTCAAACTCAGCAAGCGCACTGATTGCAATGTATAAGCATGGAGGTTACACGTACTTGTGTATTGATGTAAACTCGTATTTATTACTGATCATCTCACTAGTTAGCAATTTTTTATTTCTCATTTCTCTTTTCAAAAAAACAATGTCTTGTTTTTAAAAAATATTAAGATATTAAATTGAACTTTAACTTACTAATTCAATTCGCATAGTCATTCTGTTAACCTCTGCTTTAAACGAACGCTGCCTACATTATGAGCCAATTTGGGCCGGGCACAAATAGTGCCACTCAAATTTATGACATTTTTGACCCACCCACCTTGTCACCCTCGTAAGCATTGCTTAGATATCTGTATTTTACATGTAGTTTTTTTTTTCAATGTGACACACCCTCAACATGGATGGCGTCATTTTTGTCCGGCCCCATAAGGAAATAGTGTTAGAAGACAACTTGAAGTTCCTGCAAAAATCTTGTCAAAACCTAAAATTCGGTTTTTAGACCGGTAACTCAACGAGTATGGGTTTAAAGGATACATCATTCGAACGATAATGATTAGCAGAATATAACTGAGCTCAAGTTCAGCGAGATATTTCAACAGTTTCTGGAATTTTTTAGCAAATTTGGGCAAATTCTTGAAAATTCCTTTTAAAAAGTGTTGTATTGGCCGAAAGTGAAAATTAAATTCCCAGATGTCTCTATTGTTTTAGAGCTTCAATATAAGCTATAATTCGGCAAAATCGGACCAGTATTTCAACAATTTTACAAATGTTAATAGGTAAGTAGAAATTATACACAATTATTAATAAAACAATATCCATAACTATTCATTATGACTAGTGACAATTTAATAATTTAGTAGTAGAGTGCGTATGTGTGATCGGGTTCATTTGTTTTCAACTTTGAGAATCTGTAACTTTTTTTGTACTTCCTCTAAATTCACTGTTTATGTACTCAAATACTAGCCAGTTCATTCTCTATGTACCCATAAAATATCAAACCGATAAACTGAAAATTCAAAGACTTATATCGAATTGTATGAAATAACTTTGATAATTTTCGAAATTACAAAAATGCTGTAAATGTGATCACCGTGTCCCAAAATGTGATCATGTTAAAAATGCATTAATAATACAGTGAAAGTTACAAAATCACATGTTTTGGGGTGGCCTGCAAATGGCGTCCCACAATTAATGACTTTTTTGTCCCACCACTATTTCATTTTAGGGGTTGCCCATAAATGATGTCATCGAAATATCTCCATTTCTACGACCCTATGATTACCCTGTCATCAACCGAACCATTGTGTAGATTAGATGGATATCTTTAACGTAGGTTGTCATCAATATCCTAGCTGACCCACTAACCGTACCCCTGACATCATTTACGGATGATCCCTTACCATTGAGTAAGCGACTATTTTAAAATGGGATGTCATCAGTCATCAATATCTGGGTAGACAGCTAACCCTAGCGATGATATTCTTTAAGCACGATTCTTAAGGGGTTACCCATAAATTATGTCATCATCTTGGTTGGTAAAAATAAAATAAACGAAAATTCGCCATCTGTAACTTGTGACTTGTGATAACAGCAATTGCGTAAATGATCGAGGAATTCCTCCTGAACTAGTGGATTTAGGGAGTTAACGACACACAGAATTTTAATACCCACCCATTTTGCTAATTCACAAAAAATCAAAATTTACTGTAAGGGATGGTTCATAAATGATTTCACCCAAATTAAAACTTTGTTAGGACTCATTCACCTCCATGTCATGACATCAACATTACTTAAACCGCTATATGTAATATGTCTTCAAAATCTGACTGGACCCACACCATACGGCCGACATCATTTATGGGCGATCCCTAGCGATGTAAAACAACATTGTCAAATTATCGCAATAAGCTGTTCCATAAACTGAGTTGATTCGATACTTTTTAGCCATCTGCAGCTCTGATCACATTTTGAGCGCATAGAATGATAACATTATTGCACAACTCCCGGATTTGACACTTTTGACTTTCATCTGTTTTAGCGGGAACCATCTGTACGAAAATCTCAAACAATATCTTCAACTAGTTGGTAATGAATGTGTGAATCACGTTGCACACGTTGTTTGATTTTAAAATGTACAAGACTGGGAATTTGGAAATTTTTAAAAACTCGAAAAAAAATTCGGAAAACGAGTTATTCTGATATTCGGATTTCGAAGATTTTACTCTGTCCAGGTTTTCAAAGTTGCGCACCCTAAATTATACTGTGGTTAGTTAAGAGTACAAGCTATCATTACCAGCTAGTAAAGGATTTCTGATGCAGCTTGTGTTTTAGCACCAGCCATTGATCACACTTAAGGCATGATCACATATACGCACTCTACTACTATATTAAAGCGGCTATTTTTACGAGTCACGAAAAGCTCTTAATTCTACATTAGTCACGATCAGGGGTAGAAAAAGCTTTAGGTTTAGTTGCGGGTAGAAATAGTCCAGGTAGGAAAAATCCGGGTAGGAAAACTTGGTTTACCAGAAAAAATAATAATTATACAAATTCATCTTTCTCAAGGGAGGGGGGGGAGGGTGTTAAGAAAATTGTAATTTTAAAGACGTATTAAATGTATACGGTGAATGAATTATTTAATAGCTTTCACAGCAACGCACAGAAGGACCTGGCGCCGGACCAGACCGCTTCGAGTCACGGGAATCCCAAAAACAAATTGGGAAATAATTCTTATTTAAAATTATGGTTTATAAGGAATTATATGAAAAATAAATATAACTCAAAATAAAAAAATGCTCTATAAATAAACCAAATACTGTAGGAAACAAAATTTCCCAATTAGACTTCATTTTTGTTGCTCCAACGTTTTGCATATGGTCGGACCAAAAAAAAGTGGTCTGGTCTGGTCCAAAAATATCTGGTCTGGTCCGAAATCCTCGGACCAGACCAGACCAGATTTTACTGGTCCGGACCAGACCATTTCGATAACTAATTGCAATTCTCCTATTGGTTCCGGAATTAGGTCACTAAGAAGAAAGTTCGCCGGACTTGTGACTGCTTATTCTGACTGTCCATACTGATGGTTCAAATGGCAGACCATTTATTATTAAGTTCATTGAGTGAGACGCTGATTTCACTAGAACAGTTAAGAATTGTTAGCCCTAAGGATCTGGCTTAGGGATTTAACTATTGTTATTGTTGTAAACGTGCACCTTGAGGACCATTGTTAACTTTTCTAGTGAAATCGCCGTATGACCGTTCGAAATTTCGAGTTTAGGGTTTCTGGAACATTAAAAAATTAAAATTCTGAACTTTTATTGATTTCCTATAAAAAATTGATGTTGTAAAATGTTATATCGTCTGTGAAAAACCAAAATGACAAATAAAATTTAATTCAGAATCAAAATGACCTATCTATTTGGACAATAGAGAATTTACAATTTCTTAGAATTGATTTTGCTGAATAGATGCATTCCCAAAGAATGAATAATACCTAGTGGAAATTCAAAACTTTCGGGGATGCCCGGGCACCTCCCCCCCCCCACAGGTACGCCACGTTACTGCTACATCGGCATGAAGTTTTATGTATTTTAGAGGCAACCGAAAGTGAAGCCTGGCAAGGATAAAGCTGTCACTTGTTTGCATGCAAAATGTATCCTTGCTAGGCTTTACTTTCGGTTGCCTCTACTATAGGTCACAGTGCCTGAAATCCTTGTAGTATTTACTACGAGGGATAAAATCTCGATTGACAGAAATAGGTGGCTGATATTGTATAATTATCTGACATGTTTTAAACAAGATATTATTACTTTTGACTAATGCTCAGTGCTTTGAATGTTAACAATATTAAAAAGAACCAATGATTTTCCATATTCATTAGAGTTAAACTTTTACTTTGTGGGAGTTATTTTGCCATAAACATTGTAGTTAGTCTTCAATTATTAATGGCGTTTAAGCATAATTTTCGTGTGAAAAATATTTTTCCATTTATTTATTGCTTAACTCTTAAATTCAAAAAATTCTTGTTGCCAACCATGCAAGTTTATGCTTTGATTTTGAACCTAATTTTGACCCTCCAAAAATTTGGTAAAAATATCACGTTTTGACCCCCCTGGAAAAGGGAGATTGCCGGGTACGGACACTTTCCTCCCGGACTTTTTCCCAGGGGTGTACCGAGGACATTTTCCACCCAGTATCAAAATCAGATCACTAAAATAAACTAATGATGAGACCTGCTTTTCCAACTACCACCACCACCAACGAAAACTGTAGAATTCAATT
This sequence comes from Dicyrtomina minuta, assembly GCA_949802685.1. Lineage (NCBI taxonomy): Eukaryota > Metazoa > Arthropoda > Collembola > Symphypleona > Dicyrtomidae > Dicyrtomina > Dicyrtomina minuta. Next base: position 66,674,409 of record OX461811.1, read on the forward strand.
CCCTCCACCACCACCACCGCCAACAAAAACTGTAGAATGAAAATGTAGGTGGTGGGGGGATTAAACTCTACAGTTTTCGTTGGTGGTGGTGTTGGTAAAAACGGTGGTGGGAAAAGCAGGTCCCCTAATGTTCCTTTCCAGAAAATGTATGCAATCTATGTTTTCATGTTAAGAATCTCTACGATTGCATACACTATCTGGCTAATCTGGCAAGGAACAGTTTATTAATCGTGATATGATTTTGAAACTGGGAGCAAAATGTTCTCACTACAGAGCTGGGAGGGAAACGTCCGAGAGGAAAACGTCCGGGAGAAAAACGCCCAGGAGAAAAATGTCTAATGCAAAAGATAATAATACAACATTGAATTAGAATATTTTACAACGTTTTAAAAGCATGTAAATAGAATATTTTACACCTTTTTAAAAGCATGTAAATATAATAATATTTTACAACTTTTCAAAAACCTGTAAAAAGAACATTTTGTACATTTCAAAAACACATAAATAGAATATTTTGCACCTTTTCAAAAACATGTAATAAGAACATTTTGCAAATTTCAAAAACTCTTAAATAGAATATTTTACACCTTTTCAAAAAACAAGTAACTTGAGGGACATGCTTTTTAAACCACCGTTTTTACCACCATTACCACCGCCGACTTTTGGAAAACTTGTAAATAGAATATTTTGCACATTTCGAAAAAATGAAAACTGAACATTTTAGACTTTTCAAAAAAGATGTTAATAGAATATTTTGCAATTTTTAAAAACATTAAATAGAAAAATTTGCACATTAAAAAACCATGTAAATAGAAAATTTGGTAGCTTTCAAGAAATCGTATTTAAAATTGTACGCAGTTATCCGATTTACTGTATTACGGACTTGGCTCATTTTTATTCTATCTTAAATTGGATATGCGTCATTCTGTCTGTGTGAGTGTGAACTACTATTTGTGAAGACAAAAGCCAAATATACCTAAACAATATAACTAACGTCTATCCACATCGAAACTCGACAATCGACAATCTGCCATTAGCATTGCCATTACCATTAACATCACCTTCACCGTCCACATGACCATATGTCCAGGAGAGAGATCATAATATCATTATACTTTTATCGAAAGATGATATAGAAATGAGCTCAACGTCGTGGACTGTCGACGTCACACTAAATATGACTACACGAATCGTGTTTGTGAAGAGTGAAAAATCAAAATGGCCAATATCCGTTGTTAGCTAAAACCAAAGTCCAAAAGCACTATCTACAGAATTAATTAAAATATCTTGATCCTTAAAACATGTGCAAAATTCTTTTTTCCTTTTTCAAAAATGTGTAAATCGAACATTTTGAATATTTTAAAAACTTGTGAATTGAACATTAGACTTTTAAAAACATGTTAATGGAATATTTTGCAATTTTTAAAAACATGAAATAGAACAATTTGCACATTTAAAACACCATGTAACTAGAAAATTTGGTAGCTTTCAAGAAATCGTATTTAAAATTGTACGTAGTGATCTCATTTACTGTATTACGGACTTGGCTCATTTTTATTCTATCTTAAATTGGATATGCGTCACTTTGACCCTTCACTCACGATATAGGCCAGTCCTATATCAGTCTGGCACTTTGAGTCAAATTTGAACGTTTCAGTAATTTTTCTTAATTCTGTCTTCACACTTAAAACAACGATACCCAACTAAAACCTTTTATGTAGGACAATAGGATTGATTACTAGGTATTAAAAATATGCGTTTGGGGTTCACCATTTGGGCGCAGTATTCAAAAAACAACCCTGGAAATCATTAAAATAAACCTGACGGCTAAATTTCAAACCTGACAAGCAAAATAACTTTCTGAGCAGAAAGAGCATAAAATTTAGCACATTTTACAACTGTACCCCTTTCTGTCCTAACTGTCTTAGTAAATGATAATGAGGGAAAAAGTCAAATCTGTATGTTAAAGCATCTGTATACAATTGTTATGGGAAGTCACTAAGCTATCAAAATTGAACGTAAACGTTTAAATTTCACCGCCTCACGATCAAAAATGATCGTTTTGCAAAACTACTGGTCGTTCAAATTTGAACGTCACACGTTTAAAATTGACTCAAAGTACCAGACTGTATATACTATCGTACAGAAGCCAGTAGCCCGAAGCCAGTAGCCAGTTTTTTTGCGAGATTCATACGAGAATTTTCCACATGTCTAATAGCAACTGGCTACTGGCTTCGGGCTACTGGCTCATCTGCTTCCTATTCTGTACCAGGCTGGTTATGAAATGTCAGGAATTAATCGAAGACTTAGGTTTGCTATATCGTCTGTGAAGAACCAAAATGACCCATATCCAATTTCAGCTTGAATCAAAGTGAGCGATGTCACAAAAACAAAATGAGAAACATGCGTGAAATGTTAATTAGGAGTTTGTGAGAAGCGTAAAATGTTCTATTTACATGTTTTTTTTTGAAAAAAGTAAAATGTTCTACTTACAAGTTTTTAATAATTCCAAAATGTTCAATTTAAATGCTTTGAAAACATAGTCCAATGTTTTCGTAGATAGTGGACATTGGCTTTAGCTAAAAATGGATATGAGTCATTTTGGTTCTTCACAGACGATATATTACTGAATACCTGCATTTACTAAAATTACAAGTAGTAAATTAACAATTAATTGTAGCTACAATATTACCAAGGTTCAAAGGGTACTGTATACTATTATAGCTGCCTGCCGTATTACATGTAATCTTCTAAATGCTAAAACTTGAAACTGAGAAATCATTATATATTAATTTATGTAAATAGTCCTAATATGTAGTGAATTGTATTAAAAATGCGGCATCCTGAAACTACTTAGGTATTTCTTCTGAATTCTGGGCAAGTACCAGTACTACACTACCTAAATACCTATTAAAAAATACGTACGCAGGCAGATGTTATACCATATTACAGATATATTCTACACACACACATTAAATTATGTACTGAAGAGTATATTAATTATGTCGTACTTTTGTACTGAAAATTTGCAATTTTCCGAATTTACAGATTAATCGTGCATGTGGTCATCTGTCCTTTTCCTCGTCCTTTCGTTAGTTAAATATGAAAAAAATTGTATTAGTTTTTATATGCCCTTAATTAAAATAGGTACTAACGTAAGCTAATACAGTAAGTACAGAAAGCACCTATATTTTTTTGGATAATGCGCTCTTCTTAGTTTGGTTCTTTAGGCTCTGTCTTGTTGTTGTTATTTAGGGGTTCTTTGCAAATGACGTTATATTAACATGTAAAAAGAACATTTTGCACATTTCAAAAACACGTAAATAGAAAATTTTGCACTTTTCAAAAAACAAATAAATTGAGGGACATGCTTTTTCCACCACCGTTTTTACCACCACCACCACCACCGCCAACAAAACCCGTAGAATTCAATTCCCACCACCACCGCTACAAAACACTATCGAATCCTCACGAGCACCCTTTTGTAAGTACGTAAAAATAATAACAATTACAAGTTTTTAGTGGTGGTGGTGGGAATGGAATTCTACGGTTTTTGTTGGCGGTGGGGGTGGGAATTAAATTCTCCGGGCATTGTTCTAATCGTAGTAGTGCTCGGAACAGATACCCGCGTACCCGGGTATATGGGTACGGGTACGGGTCCTGGTACGGACCCGGGTACAAATTCGTTTTACCCAATCCTGATTACGTACCCGGGTAGAGGTACAGGGGCAGTACCCAAACTCTGGGTACGGGTACGGGTACACAGGATTTTTTGACATAGTCCGGACCCAGTGGGTACGGGTCCAAGTGTGTGCTGGACCCGTACATGCTCCTAAAGTACCCGGGTATTTTGGGTACTTTGAAAGTACTTACTTTCTTATGCAAAGGGTGGCATCGTGGCATGCCATCTATTATTTTTCAGCCTGTATGTATTTCGTTAACTATGTTGTGTTTCGAAATTCTGCACCCCATTTTATACCACGATATGTGGTCGGGCAACTTGTAACTTATCCTGTACCTTATCCAACTATAAACTTTTAGCGCTACAGTTCAAACTATTAAACCCAAGCAAATTTTGAAAATTTTATTTGCAATTTAAGTAAGAACACATGAGCTCACGTTTTGGAAAAAACTCGCCTTCCTAGACTATCGGCAGAAATAACATGTACTAATGGAGTAAAGTAATTATCTTAAAGCTAATGGTGTCTGAATTTCTTTTTCGGTTACAAATTATTTTTTAGTGGAGATTCAAGCACATTTACTGTTTATGTTAGTCACTTAACAGCTATTTAAAATATATAAGCTTAATTTTTTGTGGCATATTTTTCCTACCTATCTACATAATTTACCGGAATTTTGAAAATTCTGCAATACTGGACCAATTGCATCGAGCCATATATCATTGGAAAGCTAATCACCAGTAGAATTCAAATTTAGAAACGAGCCTCCATTATAACAAAACGTTTTCAAAATAACGGTCTTTTAATTTTTAAATGCCGCCAAAAATGTGTTGTATGGGCCACAATCAAAAAACAAAAAAAAATGGTCTCTGCTTATTTTTAAAGAGCTTTCTAATAATATATCACTCGACAAATTCCGTTAACTTTTTAAAATTTGCAATTAAGTTTTTTTGAAACCATTTAAAAACTAATAACACTCCTGCGTGCACACTAAGTTATTTAGATTTGCCTAATCGTTACCGTTCGAATAGTATATCATAGTTGTGTAAGTTTACTGAGTTACCGGTCGAAATCTTCATTTAACACCATATTTTTTGTTTTTGCGGGAAATTCAAAAATTGCAATATTAAATTTTTGGATTTATTGAGAATACAAAAATACCTGTGCGTAAGTCGTCACAGATAACCCGTTTACGGCTTCTTCCTTTTAATTTACAACCTGGTAATTGACAACTAAATTTTGGCGGCAAATTCAAAGATTGGAATTTTGAATTTTTGGTTGTATTACTGAAATTGAATATAAATAAGATAAATAAAATAACCAAAAACACATTGTTCAGCTTAATTGCTTTCCTTAATTTAAAACATCAAAATTGAAACTAAAATTTGGCGGCAAATTCAAAATGCCTAATTTTGCTGTTAAGGCTGCCATAAAACAAGGGCTTTAGCCCTTGTTTTTTAAAGAAATACTTAAACGTGTTAATTTCAAAAAATTTAATATTTTTAAAATTTTGAAGCCCTAAATACCAGTTTTACGATCTTTGTAAACGTTCTTTCTTTACCGAATACAACTACCAATCGTTTTGCCTTAACATTACTTCTAAATACACTATTTGATGTGATCATGTTCAAAGAAATTAAATTAAATATTAGCAACATGAGGAACCAAACTAAACAGTTGTGAGATAGTAGGCTCACATGCATCTATTTGTTGTTGTTTTTTATAAATTTTCGTTGAGTAAAAATAACATTTTCTTTACAATTAAATAAATTTTTATCCATCAGCAATTTTTAAATAACTATCGATTTTCAAGTACACTCTTGTACCCAGGTACGGGTACGGGTACAGTGGGAACGGGTACGGACCCGGGAACAGAATTGGGTACTTTCATGGGTATGGGTACGGGTACGGACCCGGGTACTAAAACTGGCTAACATTATGGGTACGGGTACGCCAAAAATTGGACCCGGGTCGACGGGAACGGGTACGGGAACGGGTCCAAAAATTGGATAGTTAAAATAATTTTTGTGCGTCTATTGATGTGCTAATTACATTTTCATTACAATCCTGGATTTCGCATCCTCCCTTCTCGTACACTAGACTCGATATAAACTCGGCCAAGGCGTAGTCATTCATGGAAACGTCAAATCGAATTCCAGTGCCATGAGTCTGTTGCACCACGGTCAATCATATTCAAATGCGAATTGATGCGTGACAGTGTAAGAAAATATTTCAAGAATTTTCAATTTAAAAAAAAATTCAAAGAGCAGTCAGTGTATTCGCAATTAGTTTAAATGATTTTGTATAATAATGACTGAAAAGTTATATAATGTGAAATATAAAGATTTTGCTGCTAGATTTTCGGATGGAATTATTTCCCTTATTTTAAAAGTAAATTACAAGTAATTACTTATTCTATTTTTTCATCCATTTAAACATAAATATGTTGCATTTAAAGTAAGTACGGTAGGGGCCCAGGGCCAAGCCCTTACTGCTGCCTTTTCCCTCAGCCCAGTTCTGCCAGACATTCCTATGTACGCCCCGATCTGGGATGAATGGCAAACGGAAACACAAATCGGCGGGTGTAAGGCAGACATCCGGCTATGTTTCATCCCTATGTTTTATCCATATGTTTCATTCCTTTGTTACATCCCTATATTTCATCCCAAAGTTGCCGCTATGGCCATTACAATGCTTCATCCCTATGTTTTATCACTACCGTAAAACTGCAAATACAAGCCCGGGCTTCAATTTACTCAAATATTTCTAGACACCCGGCTTATATTAGAGGCGGGCTTCAATACGAGGCGGGCTTTTATTCTTTAAGTAATATTAAGTGAATGACAATGATAGTCAATAATAAGCGTGAGTTAAAAACAACATTTTTAAAAAATCCAGGGTTAATATTTTTATTCCATAATTAACCGTATTCTCAACGAATTTTAAATTCTCCGTATAATCATACGTTATCTTCTAATATAAGCCCGGTGTTGTATTAGAACATAGCACGTTGATAAAGCATATATTACCTTCCAATAGAGCCCCGGGCTTCTATTGGAGGCGGGCTTTTATTCCTGTTGCTGTAAATAGAATATTTAACACCTTTTCAAAAACATGTAAAATAAACACATTTTGCACATTTCAAAAACACGTAAATAGAAAATTTTGCACTTTTCAAAAAACAAGTAAATTCCACATTTTGCATTTTTTAAAAACATGCAAATGAAACATGTTGGTTTACCAAAAAAAACATCAATAAAATCAAAATGTTGGTTTTTGTATTGAAACAAATTGCTGCCTAAAGTAACTCAACTCCTTCGTCCGGCCCTGTCTAGACCACTTTTCATTTCGGGGGAAATTCGGCTTTGGCTTCGGCCTCGTCTCGAGTCGTGAGGAAAGTTTTAAAAATGAACTTGACTATTACTATCAATATCAACAAGAGAAGTTTAAACTATCAAAATAAGCACTCAAACTTTGGCAAAAAGGGGGAAAAAAACTATATTTACTGACTACTTACATTGGGCATAGAGACATTTTGTAGGATAGTATTTAGGATTTGAAATATGTGTCCTCTGTGTACACATGTCAAAAGTTTCGTGGGGGCATGTCTCTGAATTTCTGATACTCCTCAGATATAGATTCTGTCCCAAGTCAGATTTCCCGAAATAATAAAAATAAAAAATAAGATAAACAAAGAACCTTTGCCTTTGTGTGTCTATGTCTGTGTGTGTGTGAACTACTATTTGTGAAGACAAAAGCAAAATATACCTATCCAATGAACCACAATCGTATAAAAAGCGTATATAAATCGTAATGAGAAATCGTTATTTGGTTGTTAATGCGATATATTATATCACAATAATGCGATAAAATGTCCGTTTTAGCAGCGTTGTACAATCGAATTAAAAAAACCTCAGTGAAGCGGTATATAAATTCTAAAAATAACGATAATAACCGCATTAAAGTTACTTAAATATAACGATTCTCTTTTTGTATCTACAACGTTAACATATAGAAATAATGTGACGTTATTTTTAAGGATGCTATTACGATGCAATAACGTGTGTAAATAATACAGTTTCAATACTTTTTCACTGTACTCGTTTTTATTACATAACTATATTTTCGAATTAAAAATTCTTCATTAATTCAAGAAGGAGCATTCTTCAGCCCAGCCAATCATTAATTTGCTGCTTCAATTCCTATTTGTTGCTGAACAGTTTTTGTTAGAGTTTTTTAAGTTAAATTCGGAGTTATTTGAACTAATTGAAGTCACACATATATCATTTGCTAAATTGTTTGCTCACTGAAATATAAGTTATTACTCAAGGTATACTAGACGAAATCAACGACTGATACTAGCACTCTCAGTATTTGCATACAGCTCACAACTTTATTCGAAATTTTAAATAAATACCTAGTTAAGTTTAAAACAGCGGTTTTAATTCGTTTTTGTTTTCCGTTTCACTAACGTTTGTGAGATACGATAACAATAATAATCGTTATATAACGGTTGTGATACTATACGAAAACGATTGTGGTTCATTAGGAAACAATATAACTACCGTCTATCCACATCGAAACTCGACAATCGACAATGATGATCCACATGACCATATGTCCAGGAGAGAGAGATATGTAATAATAGCATTATACTTTTATCGAAAGATGATATGGAAATGAGCTCAACGTCGTGGACTGTCGACGTCACACTAAATATGACTACACGAATCGTGTTTGTGAAGAGTGAAAAATCAAAATGGCCAATATCCGTTGTTAGCTAAAACCAAAGTCCAAAAGCACTATCTACAGAATTAATTAAAATATCTTGATCCTTAAAACATGTGCAAAATTATTTTTTCCTTTTTCAAAAATGTGTAAATCGAACATTTTGAATATTTTAAAAACTTGTGAATTGAACATTAGACTTTTAAAAACATGTTAATGGAATATTTTGCAATTTTTAAAAACATGAAATAGAACAATTTGCACATTTAAAACACCATGTAACTAGAAAATTTGGTAGCTTTCAAGAAATCGTATTTAAAATTGTACGTAGTGATCTCATTTACTGTATTACGGACTTGGCTCATTTTTATTCTATCTTAAATTGGATATGCGTCACTTTGACCCTTCACTCACGATATAGGCCAGTCCTATATCAGTCTGGCACTTTGAGTCAAATTTGAACGTTTCAGTAATTTTTCTTAATTCTGTCTTCACACTTAAAACAACGATACCCAACTAAAACCTTTTATGTAGGACAATAGGATTGATTACTAGGTATTAAAAATATGCGTTTGGGGTTCACCATTTGGGCGCAGTATTCAAAAAACAACCCTGGAAATCATTAAAATAAACCTGACGGCTAAATTTCAAACCTGACAAGCAAAATAACTTTCTGAGCAGAAAGAGCATAAAATTTAGCACATTTTACAACTGTACCCCTTTCTGTCCTAACTGTCTTAGTAAATGATAATGAGGGAAAAAGTCAAATCTGTATGTTAAAGCATCTGTATACAATTGTTATGGGAAGTCACTAAGCTATCAAAATTGAACGTAAACGTTTAAATTTCACCGCCTCACGATCAAAAATGATCGTTTTGCAAAACTACTGGTCGTTCAAATTTGAACGTCACACGTTTAAAATTGACTCAAAGTACCAGACTGTATATACTATCGTACAGAAGCCAGTAGCCCGAAGCCAGTAGCCAGTTTTTTTGACATGTGGAAAATTCTCGTATGAATTTTAACTGAACCCCGCATTCGGATTTTGAACAATCCAAAAGAGAGCTTCAGAAACTCTAGCTGCTACCACTACTACTCTCTCCTCACTACACTACTTACTTCTTAAACTACGCATACCCAGCAATTAATACGGGGGGAAATAATAATAGAACGACATAATAGATGCGTAATATTAGTTAAAAGTTTTTGAAAAGTGCAAATTCACAAGTTAAAAATGTTCTATTATTTTGCATGATTTAAGAATCATGATGAATCATGTATGCTAATATTTTTGTGGATAGTGCATTCGGGTTATAGATAAAAATGGATATACCTAGGTCATTTTGAATCTTCACTGGCTATATATTATAACGAGGGACATGCTTTTTCCACCACCGTTTTTACCACCACCACCACCACCGCCAACAAAACCCGTTGAATTCAATTCCCACCACCACCGCTACGAAACACTATCGAATCCCCACGAGCACCCTTTTGTAAGTACGTAAAAATAATAACAATTACAATTTTTTAGTGGTGGTGGTGGGAATGGAATTCTACGGTTTTTGTTGACCGTGGGGGTGGGAATTAAATTCTCCGGGCATTGTTGGCGGTAGTAGTGGTGGGAATTGGGAATTGAATCCTACGGTTTTTATTGGCGGTGGTGGTGGTAAAAACGTTGGTGGAAAAAGCAAGTCCCTAAACTGAACAGTTTGCATTTTTAAAAAACACGCAACTAAAACATTATACACATTACAAAAACACGTAATTAAGTTAAGCATTAGCACTTTTTCAAAAACATTAGAATATTTTGCAATTTTTTAAAAGCATATAAATAGAATGTTTTACACTTTTTCAAAAACATTGAATTAGAATAAGAATATGTTACACTTTTTTAAAAGCATTGAATTAGAATAAGAATATTTTACACCTTTTTAAAAGCATGTAAATAGAATATTTTACACTTTTTAAAAGCATGTAAATAGAATATTTTACACTTTTTAAAAGCATGTAAATAGAATATTTTACACTTTTTCAAAAACATGTAAAACGAACATTTTGCACATTTCAAAAACACGTAAATATTAAATATAAAATTTTGCACTTTTGAAAAATATCTAACGCAAATTTTCTAAATGTCCTGACGGAAGGCCCCTCCCTTTACTTTCGTAGGGGAGTCCCCCGAATGTTTTCGGTAATATTGAAAAGATCACACCCCTTCCCTATCTATCACGACTTACAAATTCGATAAAAATTCTTCATCCACTGACAGTTCTTTGCATCATTTTTAAAATTAAAAAATCCTTCAAACATTTCCTTACACTGTCACCATGCATCAATTCAATCTGATTGGAAAACGAGACCCATGGGGCTGGATTTGGATTTGATGTTCCCATGAATGATGGGCTGTGTGACAGTAGTTGGAGTTCATCGCGAATCTTGTGTAAAAATCCGGGAATGCTAAATGCGAGATTGTAATCGAAATGCAATTAGCACACCATTCACACACAAATATAGTATTTTTAGTATCCAATTTTCAACTATTTAAATTGTTTAATACCTACTCAATACATAGGCACGTATGATTAAAAAAATTAAAATAAGTACTTACATAAAATATATCTACGATTAGAAGTGGAAGTGTCTACAAAGTTGAGCTTCAGAATTCACACTAAGTATGTAAATCCTACTTCCTGGTCACAACGCATATCCAAGGTGAAAGGCAATGACAGATTAGAGACTAATGACGTCTCTCTTGTAATGACTTCGGATGAAAACAGCGAGATTGATGGCAATGACAGTCAGGCATTTGTTGCTTAATTTGTAAAGCAATTTTATACCATTTACACTGAGAAATGCTCTCTATTTACACGGAATTCTTTTGTTTCAGTCTCAGTTAAATTTTAAGCACGTGTAAAAATCCATCATGTAGAATGTCTAAATTTTTAAAATCAGTTGAATTTTTTTTAACGTCTACCTACTAAAATGATACTTACTACTTACATCGAAGAATAGGGTTCGTTCTTATATGCGAGTGCAAGTTGTTATAGGACACTTTCCTCGGTCCCGGACTTTTTCCTCCAGGGCGTATTTCCCCCAGGCATTTTTCTCCGAGCGGAGGATAGTTTTCTTCCAGTATAAAAAACGCATCGCTAAAATAAACATTTTTCTTTCCCTAAAATGTATGCAATCTATATTTTTACATTAAGAATGTCCACGAATACATACATTTTTTAGGGGGGTAAGCTAGTTTATTTATTTTAGCGATACGATTTTGAAACTGGAGGAAACTTTCCTTGATTGTTGATAAGATTTGGGAGGGAATATCCGGGCGGAGAACGTCCAGGAGAAAAACGCCCGAGAAAATAATGTCCAGGAGGAAAATTTCCGTATACCACAAGATGTAGGCTTATTATCAGCGGCAATGTTTTCCTGTTGAAAACTGACACGACCACAATTAACCGATTCTACGCTTATTCAAAATTCGAAGTGAGAAACACTTTCACCAAGTAATTAGGTGGAGAAATTCGGATGTGAGTTTTTTATGAGATTAAATATTTTGAAGTACAGGTGCTGGCATGCACCAGTACAAGACATTTAAAGTTTGAAATGAAAAAAAATACGAGGGGTGGAGGATGGCAAATGGCAACACTCATCAACTTTCGTAACACTAGCATACTCGACTATAGAGAATAACTAATGAAAAATTAAAATTTTCCGATGTTTTGGAGTTTTGCGTTGACGGGTTTTTACGTAATATCCAGTCAAAATCGGAGGCTGAGAAATTCGGATCCGATTTTTTAATTAGATTAAATATTTTTAAGTACAGGTACTGGTATGCACCAGTAAAAGATAATTTACGTTAAAATTATGAAAAAAAAATACGAAGCTGGCATGGCAAATGGCAACATTCATCAACCATCCTAACACAATCGACTACAGAGAATTACTAAAGGAGAAAATTAGAATTTTCCGATAATTCCGATCAAATTTGACACCCCCCACCCCTTTCCTCCCTCAAAAAATTACGTCATCTACATCCCTATCAGGTATTTTACCTAAAACAAGGTCCCTTCCTTTCACTTTCCTAGGGGAGACCCCCAAGTATGTACTACTGTGTAATAGAAAATAATTCCTCATCCACTCAACAAGTAAATTGAACCATTAGGATTTTTGAAAAACATGAAAATAAAACATTTTACAGATTACAAAAACACTTAATTAAAATTAGAATTAGCACCTCTTCAAAAACATTGAATTAGAATCTTTTACACTTTTTTGAAAGCATGTAAATAGAATATTTTACGCCTTTTCAAAAACATGTAAAAAGAACATTTTTTGCACATTTCAAAAACACGTAAATAGAACTTTTGCACTTTTCAAATAACAAGTAAATTGAACATTTTGCATTTTTAAAAAACATGCAAATAAAACATTGTACACATTACAAAAACCCGTAATTAGCAATCTACGCATTTATCTCATTCAGCCTTGTATAGACTTATAACCAATTTTAATTCTCACTTAAACTGTATATGGCCCATTTTAATTCTTCACTCACGATACACGTCAAACATTTCAAGCTACACACATATATTTCTTTCGTTTCATTCTTAAAGTCAAATGCCAAAAGTTGGAAAGAAATGATAATGCTTTGATTTTGAACCTAATTTTGACCCTCCAAAAATTTGATAAAAATATAACGTTTTGACCCCTCTGGGAAATGTGGAGGTTGTAGGGTATGGACACTGGGCTCCCGGAATTTTTCCCAGGGGTGTACTGAGGACATTTTCCACCCAGTATCAAAATCAGATCACTAAAATAAACTAATGTTGGGACCTGCTTTTCCCACCACCGTTTTTACCACGACCACCACAACCGCTAACGAAAACTGCAGAATTAAATTCCCTCCACCACCACCACCACCGCCAACAAAAACTGTAGAATGAAAATGTAGGTGGTGAAGGGATTGAATTCTGCAGTTTTTCCTTTCCAGAAAATGTATGCAATCTATGTTTTAATGTTAAAAATCTCTACGATTGCATACAATTTCTGGAAAGGAACAGTTTATTTTCGTGATGTGATTTTGAAACTGGGAGCAAAATGTTCTTGGTACAGAGGAAAATGATCTTGGTACAGAGCTGGGAGGGAAAAGTCAGGGATAAAAATGCCCAGCAGAAAAGTGTCTAACGCAAATATTATTTCATTTCTAAATGGGCCAATGGGCCTTTTGACTTGCTACCGATTTTTTTTAAAAGTAAATAGCTCTTTATTTTGTCTACAGCCTAGACTTATCAGCAAATAATAAAAATGGATTTCTTTTTTTCGCTATAATAATTTCCAAAAAATTATTTAATTTTAATATTTTCCAAAATGCTTTCTTTTAAAAGCGCCTTGAAATTATTTCCCTTGAACCTCTGTTGCTGCTGGAGGGGTCCCCTTAAACCCATACTGTTAATTCAAATTTGACACCCACCCCCTTTTCCCCCTTCAAAAAATAACGTCATCTACATCCCTATCATGCCTTTTAACTAAAAACAGGTCCCCTTCTGTCACTTTCCTAGGGGGGACCCGGAGTATGTACTACTGTGTAATGGAAAATTTTAGTTGAAAATTTCAAATCTTATGTTGCAAATTTTAAATTTTTCAAACCCCTGCATCTGCCATCCTGCATTTCCTTCAAGTCTTAGTTTCATCCGATTTTCGTAAATTTGAACTTTTTTGATCTTTTTAAAATTACCTAAAGAGTTGCATCTGAAATTAAAACTCAAAATTCCTCCCGAGCATTTTCCTTCCAACTTTGTTTCATCCCAGTTTCAAAATCATATCCCTAAAATAAACTTTTCCTTTCCAGAAAATGTATGATATATATTTTTTTATGCAAATGAATCTTTACGAATGGTTATGCAAAGGAACACTAGTTTATTTTCGTGATTTGATTTTGAAACTGGGAGGAAAATGTTCTTGGTACAGAGGAAAATGATATTGGTACAAGACTGGGAGGGAAATTGAAGGCCTATAAAAATGTATTTACATAATATTATGCATCCATTTAGTTACCATTAGGCTATAAACATTTTCAAAAAATCCTGAAGCAAATCTAAACGTTCAATTTAAAATAATATTTCCGCAACTCCAGCTTTCTTTTACATGCTGTGTTAAAAAACCATTACATTGGGCTCAAGGCGTGACCATTTACTCATTCGTGGCATTCTGGATTATATAATTTTTTATACACCCCTTCCCGTCTATCACGACTTATAATTCGACAATAATTCCTCATCCACTCAACAAGTAAATTGAACCATTAGGATTTTTGAAAAACATGAAAATAAAACATTTTACAGATTACAAAAACACTTAATTAAAATTAGAATTAGCACCTCTTCAAAAACATTGAATTAGAATCTTTTACACTTTTTTGAAAGCATGTAAATAGAATATTTTACGCCTTTTCAAAAACATGTAAAAAGAACATTTTTTGCACATTTCAAAAACACGTAAATAGAACTTTTGCACTTTTCAAATAACAAGTAAATTGAACATTTTGCATTTTTAAAAAACATGCAAATAAAACATTGTACACATTACAAAAACCCGTAATTAGCAATCTACGCATTTATCTCATTCAGCCTTGTATAGACTTATAACCAATTTTAATTCTCACTTAAACTGTATATGGCCCATTTTAATTCTTCACTCACGATACACGTCAAACATTTCAAGCTACACACATATATTTCTTTCGTTTCATTCTTAAAGTCAAATGCCAAAAGTTGGAAAGAAATGATAATGCTTTGATTTTGAACCTAATTTTGACCCTCCAAAAATTTGATAAAAATATAACGTTTTGACCCCTCTGGGAAATGTGGAGGTTGTAGGGTATGGACACTGGGCTCCCGGAATTTTTCCCAGGGGTGTACTGAGGACATTTTCCACCCAGTATCAAAATCAGATCACTAAAATAAACTAATGTTGGGACCTGCTTTTCCCACCACCGTTTTTACCACGACCACCACAACCGCTAACGAAAACTGCAGAATTAAATTCCCTCCACCACCACCACCACCGCCAACAAAAACTGTAGAATGAAAATGTAGGTGGTGAAGGGATTGAATTCTGCAGTTTTTCCTTTCCAGAAAATGTATGCAATCTATGTTTTAATGTTAAAAATCTCTACGATTGCATACAATTTCTGGAAAGGAACAGTTTATTTTCGTGATGTGATTTTGAAACTGGGAGCAAAATGTTCTTGGTACAGAGGAAAATGATCTTGGTACAGAGCTGGGAGGGAAAAGTCAGGGATAAAAATGCCCAGCAGAAAAGTGTCTAACGCAAATATTATTTCATTTCTAAATGGGCCAATGGGCCTTTTGACTTGCTACCGATTTTTTTTAAAAGTAAATAGCTCTTTATTTTGTCTACAGCCTAGACTTATCAGCAAATAATAAAAATGGATTTCTTTTTTTCGCTATAATAATTTCCAAAAAATTATTTAATTTTAATATTTTCCAAAATGCTTTCTTTTAAAAGCGCCTTGAAATTATTTCCCTTGAACCTCTGTTGCTGCTGGAGGGGTCCCCTTAAACCCATACTGTTAATTCAAATTTGACACCCACCCCCTTTTCCCCCTTCAAAAAATAACGTCATCTACATCCCTATCATGCCTTTTAACTAAAAACAGGTCCCCTTCTGTCACTTTCCTAGGGGGGACCCGGAGTATGTACTACTGTGTAATGGAAAATTTTAGTTGAAAATTTCAAATCTTATGTTGCAAATTTTAAATTTTTCAAACCCCTGCATCTGCCATCCTGCATTTCCTTCAAGTCTTAGTTTCATCCGATTTTCGTAAATTTGAACTTTTTTGATCTTTTTAAAATTACCTAAAGAGTTGCATCTGAAATTAAAACTCAAAATTCCTCCCGAGCATTTTCCTTCCAACTTTGTTTCATCCCAGTTTCAAAATCATATCCCTAAAATAAACTTTTCCTTTCCAGAAAATGTATGATATATATTTTTTTATGCAAATGAATCTTTACGAATGGTTATGCAAAGGAACACTAGTTTATTTTCGTGATTTGATTTTGAAACTGGGAGGAAAATGTTCTTGGTACAGAGGAAAATGATATTGGTACAAGACTGGGAGGGAAATTGAAGGCCTATAAAAATGTATTTACATAATATTATGCATCCATTTAGTTACCATTAGGCTATAAACATTTTCAAAAAATCCTGAAGCAAATCTAAACGTTCAATTTAAAATAATATTTCCGCAACTCCAGCTTTCTTTTACATGCTGTGTTAAAAAACCATTACATTGGGCTCAAGGCGTGACCATTTACTCATTCGTGGCATTCTGGATTATATAATTTTTTATACACCCCTTCCCGTCTATCACGACTTATAATTCGACAATAATTCCTCATCCACTCAACAAGTAAATTGAACCATTAGGATTTTTGAAAAACATGAAAATAAAACATTTTACAGATTACAAAAACACTTAATTAAAATTAGAATTAGCACCTCTTCAAAAACATTGAATTAGAATCTTTTACACTTTTTTGAAAGCATGTAAATAGAATATTTTACGCCTTTTCAAAAACATGTAAAAAGAACATTTTTTGCACATTTCAAAAACACGTAAATAGAACTTTTGCACTTTTCAAATAACAAGTAAATTGAACATTTTGCATTTTTAAAAAACATGCAAATAAAACATTGTACACATTACAAAAACCCGTAATTAGCAATCTACGCATTTATCTCATTCAGCCTTGTATAGACTTATAACCAATTTTAATTCTCACTTAAACTGTATATGGCCCATTTTAATTCTTCACTCACGATACACGTCAAACATTTCAAGCTACACACATATATTTCTTTCGTTTCATTCTTAAAGTCAAATGCCAAAAGTTGGAAAGAAATGATAATGCTTTGATTTTGAACCTAATTTTGACCCTCCAAAAATTTGATAAAAATATAACGTTTTGACCCCTCTGGGAAATGTGGAGGTTGTAGGGTATGGACACTGGGCTCCCGGAATTTTTCCCAGGGGTGTACTGAGGACATTTTCCACCCAGTATCAAAATCAGATCACTAAAATAAACTAATGTTGGGACCTGCTTTTCCCACCACCGTTTTTACCACGACCACCACAACCGCTAACGAAAACTGCAGAATTAAATTCCCTCCACCACCACCACCACCGCCAACAAAAACTGTAGAATGAAAATGTAGGTGGTGAAGGGATTGAATTCTGCAGTTTTTCCTTTCCAGAAAATGTATGCAATCTATGTTTTAATGTTAAAAATCTCTACGATTGCATACAATTTCTGGAAAGGAACAGTTTATTTTCGTGATGTGATTTTGAAACTGGGAGCAAAATGTTCTTGGTACAGAGGAAAATGATCTTGGTACAGAGCTGGGAGGGAAAAGTCAGGGATAAAAATGCCCAGCAGAAAAGTGTCTAACGCAAATATTATTTCATTTCTAAATGGGCCAATGGGCCTTTTGACTTGCTACCGATTTTTTTTAAAAGTAAATAGCTCTTTATTTTGTCTACAGCCTAGACTTATCAGCAAATAATAAAAATGGATTTCTTTTTTTCGCTATAATAATTTCCAAAAAATTATTTAATTTTAATATTTTCCAAAATGCTTTCTTTTAAAAGCGCCTTGAAATTATTTCCCTTGAACCTCTGTTGCTGCTGGAGGGGTCCCCTTAAACCCATACTGTTAATTCAAATTTGACACCCACCCCCTTTTCCCCCTTCAAAAAATAACGTCATCTACATCCCTATCATGCCTTTTAACTAAAAACAGGTCCCCTTCTGTCACTTTCCTAGGGGGGACCCGGAGTATGTACTACTGTGTAATGGAAAATTTTAGTTGAAAATTTCAAATCTTATGTTGCAAATTTTAAATTTTTCAAACCCCTGCATCTGCCATCCTGCATTTCCTTCAAGTCTTAGTTTCATCCGATTTTCGTAAATTTGAACTTTTTTGATCTTTTTAAAATTACCTAAAGAGTTGCATCTGAAATTAAAACTCAAAATTCCTCCCGAGCATTTTCCTTCCAACTTTGTTTCATCCCAGTTTCAAAATCATATCCCTAAAATAAACTTTTCCTTTCCAGAAAATGTATGATATATATTTTTTTATGCAAATGAATCTTTACGAATGGTTATGCAAAGGAACACTAGTTTATTTTCGTGATTTGATTTTGAAACTGGGAGGAAAATGTTCTTGGTACAGAGGAAAATGATATTGGTACAAGACTGGGAGGGAAATTGAAGGCCTATAAAAATGTATTTACATAATATTATGCATCCATTTAGTTACCATTAGGCTATAAACATTTTCAAAAAATCCTGAAGCAAATCTAAACGTTCAATTTAAAATAATATTTCCGCAACTCCAGCTTTCTTTTACATGCTGTGTTAAAAAACCATTACATTGGGCTCAAGGCGTGACCATTTACTCATTCGTGGCATTCTGGATTATATAATTTTTTATACACCCCTTCCCGTCTATCACGACTTATAATTCGACAATAATTCCTCATCCACTCAACAAGTAAATTGAACCATTAGGATTTTTGAAAAACATGAAAATAAAACATTTTACAGATTACAAAAACACTTAATTAAAATTAGAATTAGCACCTCTTCAAAAACATTGAATTAGAATCTTTTACACTTTTTTGAAAGCATGTAAATAGAATATTTTACGCCTTTTCAAAAACATGTAAAAAGAACATTTTTTGCACATTTCAAAAACACGTAAATAGAACTTTTGCACTTTTCAAATAACAAGTAAATTGAACATTTTGCATTTTTAAAAAACATGCAAATAAAACATTGTACACATTACAAAAACCCGTAATTAGCAATCTACGCATTTATCTCATTCAGCCTTGTATAGACTTATAACCAATTTTAATTCTCACTTAAACTGTATATGGCCCATTTTAATTCTTCACTCACGATACACGTCAAACATTTCAAGCTACACACATATATTTCTTTCGTTTCATTCTTAAAGTCAAATGCCAAAAGTTGGAAAGAAATGATAATGCTTTGATTTTGAACCTAATTTTGACCCTCCAAAAATTTGATAAAAATATAACGTTTTGACCCCTCTGGGAAATGTGGAGGTTGTAGGGTATGGACACTGGGCTCCCGGAATTTTTCCCAGGGGTGTACTGAGGACATTTTCCACCCAGTATCAAAATCAGATCACTAAAATAAACTAATGTTGGGACCTGCTTTTCCCACCACCGTTTTTACCACGACCACCACAACCGCTAACGAAAACTGCAGAATTAAATTCCCTCCACCACCACCACCACCGCCAACAAAAACTGTAGAATGAAAATGTAGGTGGTGAAGGGATTGAATTCTGCAGTTTTTCCTTTCCAGAAAATGTATGCAATCTATGTTTTAATGTTAAAAATCTCTACGATTGCATACAATTTCTGGAAAGGAACAGTTTATTTTCGTGATGTGATTTTGAAACTGGGAGCAAAATGTTCTTGGTACAGAGGAAAATGATCTTGGTACAGAGCTGGGAGGGAAAAGTCAGGGATAAAAATGCCCAGCAGAAAAGTGTCTAACGCAAATATTATTTCATTTCTAAATGGGCCAATGGGCCTTTTGACTTGCTACCGATTTTTTTTAAAAGTAAATAGCTCTTTATTTTGTCTACAGCCTAGACTTATCAGCAAATAATAAAAATGGATTTCTTTTTTTCGCTATAATAATTTCCAAAAAATTATTTAATTTTAATATTTTCCAAAATGCTTTCTTTTAAAAGCGCCTTGAAATTATTTCCCTTGAACCTCTGTTGCTGCTGGAGGGGTCCCCTTAAACCCATACTGTTAATTCAAATTTGACACCCACCCCCTTTTCCCCCTTCAAAAAATAACGTCATCTACATCCCTATCATGCCTTTTAACTAAAAACAGGTCCCCTTCTGTCACTTTCCTAGGGGGGACCCGGAGTATGTACTACTGTGTAATGGAAAATTTTAGTTGAAAATTTCAAATCTTATGTTGCAAATTTTAAATTTTTCAAACCCCTGCATCTGCCATCCTGCATTTCCTTCAAGTCTTAGTTTCATCCGATTTTCGTAAATTTGAACTTTTTTGATCTTTTTAAAATTACCTAAAGAGTTGCATCTGAAATTAAAACTCAAAATTCCTCCCGAGCATTTTCCTTCCAACTTTGTTTCATCCCAGTTTCAAAATCATATCCCTAAAATAAACTTTTCCTTTCCAGAAAATGTATGATATATATTTTTTTATGCAAATGAATCTTTACGAATGGTTATGCAAAGGAACACTAGTTTATTTTCGTGATTTGATTTTGAAACTGGGAGCAAAATGTATTTAAATATTATGCATCCATTTAATTGCCGTTAGGCTATAAACATTTACAAAAAATCCTTTAGCAAATCTAAACGTTCAATCTGAAATAATATTTCCGCAACTCCAGCTTTCTTTTACATGCTGTCATGCTGTGTTAAAACACCATTACATTGGGCTCAAGGCGTGACCATTTACTCATTCGTAGCATTCTGGATTATCGAATTTATAATACACCCCTCCCCGTCTATCACGACTTATAAGTTCGACATAATTCCTCATCCACTGACTGTACTTAGCATTGTTTAAAAAATTAAAAATTCTTCAAATATTTTCTTACATTTTGCATAAACATCAATTTGCAATCCAATCTGATTGACCGTGGGAAAAGATACAAGAAGAAGGCTGAAATTGGATTTGATGTTTCCATGAATGATGCGCCGGGTGGCACGAGCTTATCGCGAATCTTGTGTAAAAAACCGGGAATGCTAAATGCGGGATTATAATCGAAATGCAATTAGCACATCATAGACGCACAAACACATTATTTTAAGTATCCAATTTGAAAATATTTAAATTGTATATAATACCTACTCAATACATAGTACGTATAAATAAAAAATGAAATAAGTACTTACATAAAATATACCTACTAGAAGAGGAAATACCTAGAAAGTTGAGCTTCAGAAGTTACATTAAATATGTACATCCTAATGACAACCTATATCCCAAGGTGAAATTTAATGAAGCATTAAAGACTGAACAGTCGTCTCTCCCAGTGGCTGCAGAAGGTCAATATTCCAGGGGGGGGACAAGCCTATGTTAAGCATAGGTACATACTATTGGTACGTACCAATTTATTAACATAAGGAATTAAAATTTTCAAGGGGGGACAATGTGGCATTGTCCCCCGTGCCTCCGCGGCAACTGGTCAGTCTCTCCCTTAATGAGCTTGAATGTAAACAGAGAATAATGATATTCAGGTATTTCTTGCTTAATTTGTTAAGTAATTTCATGCCATTTACACTGACAAATTCTGCTCACTGTAAACACGGAATTCTTATGTCTGGGTTAAATTTTAAGCACTTGCAAAAATCGATCACGTAAACCAAAAATCACACATTTCCAACTTTCTAAAAGCCGTCCTTTTTTCTTAAACGTCTGCCTGATGACTAATCTAATGATACTTACTACTTACATCAAAGAACAGAGTTCGTTCTTATATTATTATGCAATTGCAAGTTGTTATAGGATAATTTCCCCTCGGCTTTTTCCTCCAGGGCACTTTTCTCCCTACTTCGTACCGAGAACAGTTTTTTACCAGTATCAAAAATGCATTAATAAATTAACAATAATAACAATGTTCCTTTCCAGAAAATGTATGTAATCTATATTTTATATTAAGAATGTCTACGAATGCATACATGTTTTGGGAGAGAAAGCTAGTTTATTTAGGTGTTACGATTTTGATACTGGGAGGAAACTGTCATTATACAGATTTGGAAGAAAAAATCCGAGCTGAGAACGTCCAGGAGGCAGGAGGGAAACGCCCGGGTAGAAAATGTCCAGGACGAAAACGTCCGTATACCACAAGATTGAAAAGATGTAGGCCTATTATCAGCGGTAATATTTTCTAGTTGAAAATTGACAATTAACCGATTCTACCCTTATTTAATATTTGAAGTTTGAAGTGAGAAAAACTTCGAACAAATAATTAGGCAGAGAAATTCGGATATGATTTTTTCATTAGATTGAATATTTTTAAATACAGGTACTGGTATGCACCAGTACAAGATAATTAGGGTTAAAATTATGAAAAAAATGGGGGATGGCAAACGGCCACACTCATCAACCATCCTCCTAACACAATCGACTACAGGGAACTAAAGTAGAAAATTATAAATTTTCCGATTTCGATGTTTTGAAGTTTCGCGTTGACGGGTTTTCGGAATCGGAATGACGTGGCCACACGGGGATGTGCAAAAATTACAATTATTCCTGTTCCGCATGAACTCTTGAGGTCGTGAGATTGAATGTGGAATTTATGGTATGTACGACAATGTAAAAGGACGGACAGCTAAAACCCACACCCCCCTTGATTTGAAGATGTTATTCATGCATGGATCCATCTAATCTAATAATAATTATAATAACGTTGGCGGTTAAATTTCTCAAAGCTCTCAAACCATTGGTTGTTTCAGATGTTTGAGATTTTCTTTTGTTTGAGAAATCTAAGATGCAATGGGGTGAACCACAAGTCGGGCATTCACAGCGCCGCGTGGGTCACTTGACACCTCATGTTAAAGATAGCCATATACGCAATGCTTAAGAGACAAGGTGAGTCCGAATACTTAGTAAATTTGGGTGGCGTCTTTTGCGTATGGCCCCATGGTAGGTTCCTTGCAGGCTCCTCGTTTCCATGTCATTGTGAATGGCGAATGTGAAAATTACTAAAATGTTCTTTTCTCCTTCCCTATGCCCTATAATGCCACAATGCTACTATAGTTGGCCCAACTGAGACGGATATCTGGCAAGGATAAAGCTGCCGTTTGTTTGCATGCAAAATTTGTCCTTGCCAGATATCAGTCTCGGTTGGCCCTCCAGTACCTACCTACCTACCTACTGAACCAGACTGAACCTGTTTACCTGTTAGGTAAAACGCAATTAAGTCAGTAATAAACGTAGGTAGTAGCTAATTTTGAATACAGGTTTTTTTAAAAAATAGAACTGATTTTTAATAGGTAGAAGTGTGACCAGCTTTTCTATCTCTTTGATCTTCTTGGCACTCGTAAAATGATTTTTAAGAGTGCCTAATTTTTTCCAAAATACAGATTATCATTTTTGAAAAAAGCATGTATTAAAAATTACATTCTAAACTGGTTAGTACTTGCTTGTACTTACCTGCTGAACCCATACCTATTAGTAACTGATTTTCAACTTCCAATTACACCGAAATTCAGAGCATCCCAAACTTCATTAATTATGGAATTTAATCATAAATCTAGCTAAGAATTCTGTTTCATAATTCTGTAAATATTGAGTAGAATTTCTCAGTATAAATGATATAAACATATTTTTTTAAATTACGTGCAACTGACTGTTATTGTCATCGTTGTCGTTGTAATAAATAAGCCTGTAACATAAGTAGTATAAGTACCAGTTTAGTAGGCGTTTAAGAAAAATGGACTGATTTTAAAAAGTTGGACATGTTGCATGTTGGACAATTTCCGATCCATATTATGATCGATTTTTACGAGTGCTTAAAATTTAACCAAGACAAAAATTCCTTGTAAATCATGAGCAGAATTTTTCGGTGTAAATGGTATATAATTAATTTACAAATTACGCAAGAAATACCTGACCCTGTGATACCTTGTCATCGTTGTCGCTGTTTACATTCAAACTCATATTATGGCAGAGACGACTGTTAAGTCTCTAATCTGTCATTACCTTTCACATTGGAATCTATACATAATGTACCTTCTGGAGCTCAACCTTCTATGTTCTAAGTACTTCTAATCGTAGGTATAATTTACCTAGGTACTTTACTTTAATTATTTATACGTAGGTACCTATTTATTAAGTAGGTATTACATTTAAATTTTTGTTTCAAATTGGATTGGTTAAATAATATATGTATGTTTCTATGATGTGCTGATTGTATTTCGATTACAATCCCAATTTAGCATTACCGTCTTGTACACTAGATTTGAGATTCGAGATGAACTTGTGCCACCAATGAACAAGGCCAATGGCCAATAAGCGTAATCATTCATCGGAACATCAAATCCAATTCCGGTCCCATGGGTCTTTTGTCGTCAATTATATTCAAATGCGAATTGATGCGAGACAGTGTAAGTAAATATTTTAAGAATTTTCAATTTTAAAAAAGGTGCAAAGAGCAGTCAGTGGATTCGTAATCCATTTAAATGCTTTTGTATATCAATGACGACTGAAAAGTTATATTATGTAAAAGATAAAGATTTTGTTAATAGATTTTCGTAGGGAATTATTTCAAAGCATATTAAACGTTAAATAAATTGTATTTACAAGACGTAATAACATTACTTCGTATTCTTTCATCCATTTAAACATAAATACGCTGCATTTAAATGAAGAGCATGCCCACTGACTGAAGAATTATTGTCGAATTAATAATTCGTAATATAGACGGGCAGATATGTATAAAAAATTCAATGTTTCAGGTCGCTAACGACGAAACGGTCCGGGTTTTGACCCATTGCCCAGCTATCTCCTTCCAAAAAGCATATTCCACAAAGAGAACTTTGCAATTTGCACACTGCGTTTTGCATTTTACAAAAATTGCAAAACACGGTGCGTTCGCCAGTTTTTTCTCAAACTTTCCTTTTTTTAAACTGGAAATAGCTATGCAAGGTGTCGAAACGGTTGTGTATTCCTACCCGGACTTTTCCCACCCAGATTGTTCATACCCGGACTTTTCCTACCCGGATTATTCCTACCCGGAGTTTTTCTACCCACAACCACACCTAGGACTTTTCCTACCCATGACCATGACTAATGTAGAAACGAAAAACTATTTATGAATGTACCGTAAAAGCACGGCAGTTTCAAACTAGTATAACAAATTATTACTTTTACTAGTATTCAAAAAGTCGCAAATATGAACTTTTAGTCTTATTACCAATTGCTGCGGTAATAAAGTAAGTAAGATTATTTTACTAGCAAGTCTATATTATTTAAAATAACTAAAGATTATAATATAACACAAAAGTTGTGGGTATATCTTTGCGCGATGTGTAGTTTCTTTTTTTGTACATGGGTAGAAAAAGTCCTAGGTTTTGTTGTGGGTAGGAAAAGTCCGGGTAGGAGAATTACGGTTAGGAAAAATCCTGGTAGGAAAATTCCGGGTAGGAAAAGTCCGAGTAGGAACAATCCGTTTACTGTCGAAACCCTGCCCCAAGGCAATGCAGGGACGGACTGGCCATAAGCAAACTCCGGCAATGCCGGATGGGCCCCCAATTTCTTATACATTACTTGAACGGGAGCTCTGGGCCCCTTGGCTCGTCGTGGGCCCCTTCATCGCCAACCCTCGTCATTAAAAAGTCCTGGGCCCCATAGAGCACCCAGTCCGCCCCTAAGGCAATGATCCTAGTCCCTTTTTTAATCACGCCCAAACCGTCCATTACGGTTAGAATAGGTCATGCAAATAAAACTGGAGTCGAACAAATATTACTTCATAATAGACCTTCAGAATGGGATTTCCTACAGAGGTTTTTGAAAAGGTACATAGCCTAATGATAATTAAATGTCCGCCTTATATAGATACATATTTAACCTTCAATTCTGTCCACAGGCTACAGTTCTCAATCCATTTTCACAAAATTTAGTTTTTGTTAACCGTTACAATAATTTCCAAAAGAAAACTTCTGGGATTATAAAAATATTTAAGCATTTTAATTTTTTTCGAAAATGCTGTATTTTAAGAGGACTTCAAAATTATAACTATAGAAGTAGAGAGATTAATGCTTCAAAACACAATTTATTCAAAACTTTTAAGAACCCAAAAGATACTACAATGTAGGTAATATTAAACGTTCAAATTTTTAGAGAATCGCATAAAACTTGAAGGATATTATGCTTTAGAAAACAAATGGATTAGTGTCACTACAAGTTTTAAAATTTTCTGTCCAAAATTTTTTTGTAACCCAGTCCCGTATTTCGGTATAACCTTCGATTTGGATCCGAATTTTAAAATTTGAAGATTTATGATCTTTTTAATATTAATATTAAAAAGATTTACCTATATTGTGGGTCTTTAAAAATTTAAGTTTTGTTTGAATATTACCTAAAAAGCAATTTCTGGATTTTTGAAAATTCAGGAAAACCAAAAAGTGCATAAATGAGGTAGGTTTCATTGAATTATATTTTACATAATGTAATTTGCATATTCAAGATAAGTATACCTCATTTTCTGCAAAAAGATAAATTTTTTGAATTTTCAAAAATCTAGAAATTACTTGTTAGATAATTTTCTGCGAATTAGAAAACTACACTTTGGAAGATACAGGCTGTCCAAGATTAAAAAATTCAATTTTTGATCATCTAAATACGGCGCCAATTTAATTACATTAGCAAATTTGTACATTCAAAAATCTGACTTAGCGAGTCAAAATGCCCATTGGCATCATGTTTTTAAGCCAATCTACTTTTTTGCATGCCGTTTAAAAAAATATATAAAGAGCCGATTAGGCGTGATCACTTGAAACCCTTCCCTCGTTAGGACGGTTCCGGATACCGGTACCGGTTAGGGAAGATGTAGTGTGTTATATGGTGCTGTCAAGTCTGATCCGTAGTATAGTGGGATGTGGGGCAGAGGTCCTATGCCTGCGTCTATGCCTATACCTATATCCACACTCATATATCTACTAGGCACTGGCTGCGTATAGTTTCGGTTTCTTCAGTTTTACGATTCGGTTTTGAATTTCGTTTTCCTCATGATGGCCGATTTAGCCTGCGCCCATGCACTCGGCACTCGACTGCTGTCTACTCCGTGAATCCCAATTCGGATTCGGATACTTTCTATCAGCACAATAAATACTCTCCAGTATTTCTTGAGCCTTATATTATGTAGGTGCGTAATAATACATAAAAATATATTTTAGTATATACTGACGATGAGTACACTCCACAATGCAGACTGCAGACATTATCACTCATGCCAACTTTTGGCATTTGACTGTACGAAAGAAATATGTGTGTAGCTTGAAATGTTTGAAGTTTACATCGTGAGTCAAGAATCAAAATGGGCAATATACACTAATATACAGTTTAAGTTAGAATTAAAATTGGCTATAAGTCTATAGAAGGCTGAATGAGATAAATGCGTAGAACGTTAATTACGTGTTTTTTAGAAATGCAAAATGTTTTATTTGCATGTTTTTAGAAATTCAAAATGTTCAATTTACTTGTTTTTTGAAAAGTGCAAAATTTTCTATTTACGTGTTTTTGAAATGTGCAAAATGTTCTTTTTACATATTTTTGAAAAGCTGTAAAATATTCTATTTAGGTACATGCTTTTAAAAAAGTGTAAAATATTCTAATTCAATGTTTCTGAAAAGGTGCAAAATGTTCCATTTATATACTTTTGAAACGTTCAAATTGTTGATACTTTCAGGATCATGGTCATGTTATTTTGTTTTTGGCTAAACATGTATGCGTCATTTGGATTCTTCACAGTCGATATCAGCTACATACTATGGATTATGAATATTACATACCTCATGTTAAAGATAGCCATTTACGCAATGCTTAACAGAGTGACAAGGGAAGTCCGAATGCTTTGTAAATTTCGGTGGCGTCTTTTATGTATGGCCCGGGTAGTAGTTTCCTTCCAGGCTCCTCGTTTCCATGTCATGGTGAATGGCGAATGTGAAAATTACTAAAAGCGTCTTTCTCCTTCGCCACAATGCTATTGCCTACCTACTGAACCTGTTAGGTAGGTAGGTAAAACGCAATTAAGTCAGGAATAATCGTAGTTTAGCGTTGGTAGTAGCTTATTTTGAATACAGGCCATTTTTTGAAAATAGAAATGATTTTTTAATAGGCAGAAATGTGAGCAGCTTTTCGATTTATTTGTTCTTCTTGGCACTCGTAAAATGGTTTTTATGAGTGCTTAAAAATTTTCAAAATACAGATCATTTTTTTAAAAAAAGTATGTACTTTAGTAATTACGTACTAACTTGGTGAGTTTTTACTCGTACGTTCAACTTTTAATTACCTGCTGAACCTGTACGTATTTCAACTTCCAACTACACCGAAATTCAGAGCAATTCAAACTCTATTAAGTATGGAAAATAGCAATCATCATTCTATTAATTCTTTGTAAATATTGAGTAGGATTTTGCAGTGTAAATGGTATATAAATATTTTAAAAATTACGTGAGGTGTACCTAACTGTCATTGCCATCGTTGTAGTTGTAATTAAGTCAGCAATATAAGTAGGCTTTTATAGGTAGAAATTTTTGTAAAATAAATTGATTTTTGAGAGCTAGTTATATGTTTAAATTTTCTACTTGGTCGATTTTTACGAGTGCTTACAATTTAAAAACAAGAATTCAGTGTACTTAAGTAATGGGCAGAATTTCTCAGTGTAAATGGTGTTACATTAATTTACACATTCGTGTAATGTTTTGAAGGGGGGGGGGAGGGTCAACTTTGAATTAATAGTATGGGCGTAAGCGGTCCTCTCCAGCAGCATCCGAGGTTCGAGGTTAATAATTTTAGGGCTCTTTTAAATAGAAGGATTTTTTAGGCTATGTACGTTTTCAAAAACTCTGTAGCAAATTGCATCACAAATATGCTAGTATATCGGTGTATATAATATTGAACTTGTTGATATTAATAATAATAACATTTGACTGTGGGCCAGGAAAGTTTCATACTTCCAGATGTTCTACCCTCCAAGTAAATGTTTCAGGTAAAGCTACTCTGATTCCCCTGGCTGATTTCTGACTAATTTTCCGGGGAAATACGTCCAGGAGGAAAATGTCCGTATGCGGACTCTGCCTCTGGTTCCCCTGTAATTGGTAGATGCTCATTCCTTTTGGCCAATATACCTTAATTGATATTCATGCCTTTTTTTGTTGCTTACGAAAATCGCTAATCGCTAATGAGTAATATTAGTTATACATATTGTCAAAATGAAGCATGATTAAATAGCAGCATCAGTGTACATAATTTTACGAGCAATTAGGATCTCTAATATGAGCTCAGCTGGAATCCTATTTAACACATGTAGTTTTGGACGGACGCATTTACGAAAGTGTTTTTTGTGTTCCTTCATAATGTATTGTATTGCGTAATGTGTTGTAGTGTGGTTTACTATTGGTTTGATTTTGAAATAGCTCATGCATTGAAGTTCAAATTGTATTGCTTCTTGCGTTACATTACGTATAGTATTAAAAATTGGAATGGATGTCGAAGAGATTTCTACTCGTTTATTCTATTTTTATCCCACAGTTTGGTTTTCTGTAATTACACACTTTTTTGGTTTCTTTCATTATAAATTTAAAGTAGGTAGCTATGTAAGCCTATATAATTCAAAATTAAGTAGTAGGTCCTTATTTATATTCGTTCCCTCCATCTAAAATGTATTAGTTTTCTAAATCGTTCTTTTTTTTGCAACGATATGGGCGTCAATATTTAAGCTTGATCATCATTTGTGAGCCATTGCTCAGTGGGTTCTGGTCATCAGTGGTCATTCCGACTGACGACTCCATTGACGTTAGTATGCCATTTATGTGTGTGTATTTTAATACAATGACTTTTGTATATTTGGCTGTGTCATCGATGATGTACGTACAGGTATATGTCTGTACATGCTCTGCTAAGTGAGATCTATGATCTGGGAGTAAAGTGTTGCATTGAATTTCGTATGCATATAATATACTGTATGACATATGGATTATGGACAGTATCGGTAGAGTATCACTCTCACTCACAGTCAGATTCATTTTCACACGTTCTCTTTCTTGTGCAAGTTGGTTTCTTGTGGGCAAATGTTTATTGAAGAGATAGAGAGATAGTAGAGGAGACGTTCGAAGTAGTAGACAAGAGATTTCGCCCTGACCTACCACCTCCCCGCTTGTTAGTCTGCTCTGCAGATAATAATGTATTGTACGCTAGAGAAATCAAAAATTCATGGCGTTCGTTCCTGTGTTTTAAGCTGAACACAATAACATGTACTTAGGAGGTACAGTATTTTCTCTCATTGTGGTCGGGTCTCTATGAGTAAGGGACGGGGGGGGGGGGGCGGGAGGCTCCAATAGTATAGGTATAAACACGGTATTTTTGCACTCTAATAAGTAGACAAGGGGTGGATAACTGAGTTTGAGTAGTAGGCTGTTGACAGCATTGAGGGCTTCAGTGCAAAATTTTCTATTTACGTATTTTTGAAAAGTGCAAAATGTTCATTTTACATGTTTTTGAAAAGGTGTAAAATATTTTATTTAGGTACATGCTTTTAAAAAGGTGTAAAATATTCTAATTCAATGTTTTTAAAAAGGTGTTAATGTTAATGACGTGTTTTTGTAATGTGTGAAATGTTTTATTTGCGTGTTTTTTAAAAATGCAAAATTTTCAATTTACTTGTTTTTTGAAAAGTGCAAAATTTTCTATTTATATACGTGTTTTTGAAATCTGAAAAATTTTCTTTTTACATGTTTTTGTAATGTGTAAAATATTCTATTTACATGATTTTAAAAAAGTGTAAAATATTCTATTCACAAAGTAGAAAAAATAAGAAACATGATCCAGCGAGCAAACTACAGTCAAGTGGTCAAGTCTCAAGATTACGGAGTAACAAAAGTGGAATATGGAAATACAATTTACAAACTCCAGATAACAAGTGAATACATATAATGCATATTCATTAATTGTTTGTCACCTGTTCAAACACGTATCTCTGTATACTACTTGCAAATATAAATTTGCATAAAAGTACCAGGTTCCAAATTATAGTTTATCTTGCTCTGATATTATGATAAAGTAAAAGTATGGTCATAACCGTAACATGACTTATCTGTAGTTGCATTATAATTATACCTATATACTTACAGTCTGTAGTAATGTAGACTTACTAGATGGGTACCTGCGTACTACGTACGACGGTTTTATTTTATGAGATTTACCTTTTCCCTTTTTTTCTAAGAATAAAAGTGTAAATACAAAAATTTAATAATAGGAACCAGAACTCATGAGTCAGAAGTTGTTGTTATTAACTGTGGTTGTTTTTGATCATTAGGATATCGTCTATGAAGAACCAAAATGACCCAATTCCAATTTGTACTAGAATTAAAATGAGCTACGTCAAAAAATACAGTAAATAACATACAATGCTAATCACGAGTTTCTAAAATGAGTAATTTGTTCTATTTACATGTTTTTGAAACGTTCAAAATGTCCTAAATACATAATTTTGAAAAGGTAAAAATTTTCTATTTAAGTTTTTTTTAAAAGTGTAAAATGTCCTTTTTACATGTTTTTTGAAAAAGTCAAAATATTCTATTTACTAATTTACTTGTTTTTTTGAAAAATGCACAAGTTTCTATTTACATGCTTTCATGAACATGTTATTTTAATTTTTTCTGTAGATAGTGCAGTTTGATTTTAGCTAAAAATGGATATGTGTCATTTTGGTTCTTCACAGACAAAATGCAAAGAATGTACAATTTTATTAATTAAAATACACTTAAAAAACTTAAATGATATAGCAAGAAACCTTGCAAGCGATGTTTCTATTATGTTTGGTGGTACTTAGTAAGAAAGAAGTACAAAGTACGTTTGGAGTTGAAGCTAGAAATTTTGAATTTCTAGTTTTTTTACTACCTATTCGCATAATTTATTACATTGTTGAAATATTGGTCTGATGTGAACGAATTATAGCTTATTTTGAAGCTCTTGAAAAAATAGAGACATTGGGGGTTTCATTTGTTACTTTCGGCCCATACAACACTTTAAAACGAATTTTCACAAATTTTGCCCAATTCACCCAACAAAACTGGCTTTTTCTTGAAATTCTAGAAACTGTTAAAATATCTCTCTGAACTCGAGTGCAGTTATATTCTGCTAATCATTGCCGTTCGAATGATGTATCATTTCAGCCCATACTCGTTGAGTAACCGGTCTATAAACCGAATTTCCGGTTTCGACAAAGATTTTTGCGGGAACTTCAAATTGTCTCCTATCACTGTTATCTTATGGGGCCGGACACAAATGACGCCAACCATGTAGAGGGTAGGCTACATTGAAAAAACACATGTTAAACATAGCTATTTAAGCGATGCTCAAGAGGGTCACGTAGGAAGTGGGTGGGTCCCAAAACTTGCTAAAGTTGAGTGGCGTCATTGGTGTCAGGCCCCTAATTTGGGACAACCAAGTTTCCCAGGATGCAATCCTCCAAATTTACCCCAAGATGCAATACAGTGTTTGCATTTTAGAAGAGAGTAAGAAATGTCCGTGGCAGGAAAATTCCTGAACACTGGATCTCATAATTTTTTGAAACTCAAACTCACTCAGACCTCAAAGATACCTTGGAACTCTTCCTACACTCCACTTCTCAGTGGAGTGCAGCTTCGAGTTCTGCGTTCCACCCTCCACTCCATGAGTTTGGACACCCCTTCAACGGGGGTGACTACCGGAATCTAATTATGTTAAAGTTCAACTTAATATCTCAATAGTTTAAAAACAATTTTAAAACATCTTTTTTTTAAATCCTTATATAACGTGTTCCATAGGCTGGAAGTAAAAAGAATTGCTAAATAGTAAGAAGATGAGTAATAAGTAAGAGTTTAAATAGAGAAAAAGTACATGTAACCTCATTGCTTATCAATTGGTATCAGTGATGAGCTTGAACTTTTTATTAGCGGAGAAACGATTTTTGATTAGTAATAAATTATGTTCTAATTACGGTACACTTATCAGAATCTAATTTCGCTCAAGCTCGGTGATATTGCGACAGTTTTTGAATGTTTCAGAAAAAGCGGCTACTTTTCAAAAAATCTCCATAAAAAGTGTACTATGCACAGTATGTCATATGAAGTGAAAAAAGAAAACGCATTTTTCTATTTTCAAGGTCTTCAAAGTGATATATATTTTCGTCAAAATCGGTCCAGTACTTCAGAAAGGTTCCAAATTATGTAAATAGGCACAAATTAATAATACTCTACATGATTCGTCAAAGAAAAAAAATGACAATGACAAATAACACGATTTACTACATATTAACTCCCCATATTACTGTTAATGCTGGTATTAAACAAGGGGCTTCGCAACAAGGCAATATTTTGCAATAATATGAAAATGTTCTGGTTATAAAGTGAAAAGAGCAAAACTATACAAGGAAATATTATTAAAATTGTAGAGTATAGTGAGTGGAGATTGAGTTATACTAATAGCGTATGTGTACCATTTAGATTGCATGCTTACCTACCTAGGTACGTATTTTTATTTGCATGGCGAGAAGCCAAAGAAATGGAGATAAGTTCTTCGTGAATTATTTGTGCATTATGTTTTGAACGAGTGGATCAGATAAAAAAAGGAGGTAAAAAGGTATCGTTGTTTACGCATGTGGCTGTGTTATGTTTAAGAAATTAACTTATCAAAATATCAATGCATTCCCGGTGAAGATTCAGTTTTTTTACCCGTACTATTGTATGTTATAACCTTGGAGCAGACAATAGAGAGAAGAGGACTTACTTACTTGACTCCAGGAATCAATTATAATATTTCACTTCGATTATAATGCCATAATGACAATGAATATAATATACCCAGTCAGTTCA
Source organism: Dicyrtomina minuta (assembly GCA_949802685.1). Classification (NCBI taxonomy): domain Eukaryota; kingdom Metazoa; phylum Arthropoda; class Collembola; order Symphypleona; family Dicyrtomidae; genus Dicyrtomina; species Dicyrtomina minuta. Next base: position 66,708,508 of record OX461811.1, read on the forward strand.
GCTTTAGCCTAATAAATTGCGCGATTCGACATTTATAGACAAAGTTTGTCAACCCATACTCCATATACAACAAACTAAAGTTTGGCAGTTTGTTTACATTATTATGATTTATAGTGTATGACTTGGTTATACAGAGCACACGATAATATTAGTATTTATGGATTTTTACGTATGCTCTTGTCCATACAAATCGTGGCTAATTTTGAGAGTAGGCTGACTCACTAATCAGAATTTCGCAAGGTGTAAAATATTCTATTTACATGTTTTAAAAAGGTAAAAAATATTCTAATTCAATGTTTTTGAAAAGGTGCTAATGCTAATGTTAATTACGTGTTTTTGCAATGTGTAAAATGTTTTATTTGCATGTTTTTTAAAAATGCAAAATGCTCAATTTATTTGTTTATTGAAAATTGCAAAATTTTCTATTTAGGTACATGCCTTTAAAAAAGAGTAAAATATTCTAATTCAAAGTTTTTTGAGAAGTGCAAAATTTTCTAGTTACATATTTTTAAATGTGCAAAAGGTTCTTGTTACATGTTTTTTAAAAGCTGTAAAATATTCTATTTAGGTACATGCTTTTAAAAAAGTGTAAAATATTCTAATTCAATGTTTTTGAAAAAGTGCAAAATGTTCCACTTACATATTTTTGAAACGTGCAAATTGTTGATACTTTCAGGATCATGGTCTTGTTATTTTGTTTTTGGCTAAGCGTGTATGCGTCATTTGGATTCTTCACAGACGATATCAGCTACACACTTTGGATTATGGATATTACATGCGTTCTACTGTCGTCCGTAGCATCACTTTTAGTTTCACTCCTTTTGTTCAGGTTCGGTTTGGGTGTCGGTTTCGGTTTCGGTTTCCAGGATTTGGATTTCGAAAATTGTTCATTTTTCGTCTATTTTAACTGTATAGTTTTTTTTTCTCTCGCTCTCTCTCCCACTCTCTAGTTTTAAGATGAGTACACTCCACACTGTAGACGTTGTCACTCATGCCAACTTTTGGCACTTGACTATAAGAATGTAACGAAAGAAATATCTGTGTGTAGCTTCCAATGTTTGAAGTGTATCGTGAGTGAAGAATCAAAATGGGCGGGATACAGTTTAAGTTAGAATTAAAATTGGCTATAAGTCTATAGAAGGCTGAATGAGATAAATGCGTAGAATGTTAATAACGTGTGTTTTTAATGTGTAAGATGTTATATTTGCATGTTTTTTAAAAATGCAAAATGCTCAATTTACTTGTTTTTTGAAAATTGCAAAATTTTCTATTTACGTGTTTTTGAAATGTGCAAAATGTTCATATTACATGCTTTTGAAAAGGTATAAAATATTCTGTTAGTTACATGCTTTTAAAAAAGTGTAAAATATTCTGATTTAATGTTTTTGAAAAGGTGCAAAATGTTCCACTTACATATTTTTGAAACGTGCAAATTGTTGATACTTTCAGGATCATGGTCTCGGTATTTTGTTTTTGGCTAAACATGTAAGCGTCATTTGGATTCTTCACAGACGATATCAGCTACACACTTTGGATTAGGGATATTACATGCGTTCTACTGTCGGCTGTAGCTTCACTTTTAGTTTCACTCCTTTTGTTCAGGTTCGGTTTAAGTGTCGGTTTCGGTTTCCAGGATTTGGATTTCGAAAATTGTTCATTTTTCGTCTATTTGAACTGTATAACTCTTTTCTTCTCTCGCTCCCACTCTCCAGTTTTGAATCATCTTTCCTTCGCCTCCAGCGGCCGAGGGAAAAATGTAATCTAACCGTTTCCAGTCAGTTTTTCCTACCCCGTCGTTTGTTACCGTTACTCGTACCCCAGTTATTGAAGTTGGGCAAGAGTTACCCAAGTGGGGCGCAAGTTGTCGAAGTGGGCGCGACATATCGAAGTGGGACGCGAGTTATCGAAGTTGGGAAATAGTTATCAAAGTTGGGCAAGAGTTATCAAAGTTAAGCAAGAGTTACCCAAATGGGGCGCAAGTTGTCGAAGTGGGGCGCGAGTTGTCTAGTAGCGACACATCGAAGTGGGACGCGAGTTATCGAAGTTGGGAGGGTTTTCTTCGGAAACTCATGCCTCAACATGCTAACTCTTGCCCAACTTCGATAACTTTTGCCCAACTTCGATAACTCTTGCTCAACTTCGATAAATTTTGCCCAACTTTAATAACTCTTGCCCAACTTCGATAACTCTTGCCCAACTTCGATAACTTTTGCCCAACTTCGATAACTCTTGCCCAACTTCGATAACTTTTGCCCAACTTCGATAACTCTTGCCCAACTTCGATAACTTTTGCCCAACTTCGATAACTCTTGCCCAACTTCAATAACTTTTGCCCAACTTCGATAACTCTTGCCCAACTTCGATAAGTATTGCCCAACTTTAATAACTCGCGCCCCACTTTGATAACTCGCGCCCTACTTCGATAACTCGCGCCCTACTTCGATGACTCACGCCCAATATAAAATTAAAAAATAATGAAAATTGAACCCCGAATTAACACTAAAACAGGCCCCTAAAGCTGCCTGAAAACGGATAGGTTACATTTTTCCCTCCTGCCCTCGGCGGGGCCGCCTCACCGTTTCCAGTCAGTTTTTCCTACACCTCTTCCCGCCCCCCCCCCCAAAAAAAAAACCTAACCTAACCACAAATATAATCAACTATAGGGCAGCCAACAGCAATAACGTATGAAACACAGTAATTAAATAAGATTGCTGTGAACAATGTACGTTTCAATTATTTATTGTACAATATTGTATGTGGACATGAGTTAATGGGAGTTAATGGAGTTATGGGCAAAAGTTACTGAAGTGTGGCGCAAGCTGTCTAAGTGGGGCGCGACATATCGAAGTTGGGCAAGAGTTAGCATGTTGAGGCATGAGTTTCCGAAGAGCACCCTTTTTGTAATGTATAAAATGTTTTTTTTCCATGCTTTTTAAAAATGCAAAATGTTCAATTTACTTGTTTTTTGAAAAGTGCAAAATTTTCTGTTTACGTATTTTTGAAATTTGCAAAATGTTCATTTTACATGTTTTTGAAGAGGTATAAAATATTCTGTTTAGGTACATGCTTTTAGAAAGTGTAAAATATTCTGATTCAATGTTTTTGAAAAGGTGCAGAATGTTCCACTTACATATTTTTGAAACGTGCAAATTGTTGATACTTTCAGGATCATGGTCTCGGTATTTTGTTTTTGGCTAAACATGTAAGCGTCATTTGGATTCTTCACAGACGATATCAGCTACACACTTTGGATTAGGGATATTACATGCGTTCTACTGTCGGCTGTAGCTTCACTTTTAGTTTCACTCCTTTTGTTCAGGTTCGGTTTAAGTGTCGGTTTCGGTTTCCAGGATTTGGATTTCGAAAATTGTTCATTTTTCGTCTATTTTAACTGTATAGTTTTTTTTTCTCTCGCTCTCTCTCCCACTCTCTAGTTTTAAGATGAGTACACTCCACACTGTAGACGTTGTCACTCATGCCAACTTTTGGCACTTGACTATAAGAATGTAACGAAAGAAATATCTGTGTGTAGCTTCCAATGTTTGAAGTGTATCGTGAGTGAAGAATCAAAATGGGCGGGATACAGTTTAAGTTAGAATTAAAATTGGCTATAAGTCTATAGAAGGCTGAATGAGATAAATGCGTAGAATGTTAATAACGTGTGTTTTTAATGTGTAAGATGTTATATTTGCATGTTTTTTAAAAATGCAAAATGCTCAATTTACTTGTTTTTTGAAAATTGCAAAATTTTCTATTTACGTGTTTTTGAAATGTGCAAAATGTTCATATTACATGCTTTTGAAAAGGTATAAAATATTCTGTTAGTTACATGCTTTTAAAAAAGTGTAAAATATTCTGATTTAATGTTTTTGAAAAGGTGCAAAATGTTCCACTTACATATTTTTGAAACGTGCAAATTGTTGATACTTTCAGGATCATGGTCTCGGTATTTTGTTTTTGGCTAAACATGTATGCGTCATTTGGATTCTTCACAGACGATATCAGCTACATACTATGTATTAGGGATATTACATGCGTTCTACTGTCGGCTGTAGCTTCAATTTTAGTTTCACTCCTTTTGTTCAGGTTCGGTTTGGGTGTCGGTTTCGGTTTCGGTTTCCAGGATTTGGATTTCGAAAATTGTTCAATTTTCGTCTATTTGAACTGTATACCTCTTTTCTTCTCTCGCTCCCACTCTCCAGTTTTGAATCATCTTTCCTTTGGATTCTGATGTTTGGTGCTTTTAACCTAATTCTCACCTTATTTTATTTCCCCTGTCTTAAACATTCTCCCATTCTGTCCGCCTCTCTACACGCACTTTGAATTTCCATTCTTAAGTTTGTTCCATTGTTCCTGTTCTGTTTTGTCTGATAGTGAGAATTATTTATATCTCTACGTGGCATCGACGTAGTTATATAAACTGCCATAAGGTGTGTATTTTTCTTCGGTCTTTATTTCGCCGGTGTAGTTATTTTAAAATTTGGTTTTTGTATTTTTGGATTTTAAGAATTTTGCACTATATTTATTTTTGCGTTATTATTTACGGACCTACTTAGGTTGTTTAAAAAACAGTTGAAACGGTGCGGTGGTAAAAGTTGAGTGGGTTGCTTTGTCTATGTACATTTATGAAGGCATCAAAAGGATGAAAAGATAATGATAATTATAATATTATACAGAAATAAATAGGTTGAAATAAGGAAATTCAAATTCGCAGAGGCATTTAATTGACGGTGTAGAATTCTTAAAGTATAATTCCTTCCTGTGGATTCTAGAGGCCACGTTAGGGGTCATCCGTAAATGATGTCATCTAAATATTTACAGAATTTTAAGACCCAGTTTACTCCCCTGTCATCAGTGCTTAACCATTGCTTAAATGGCTATCCTTAACACGGTATGTCATCACTGGCCAAGTAAACCCATTGACCCTACCTGTGACATCATTATGAACGATTCCTTAGGATCTGGACTCCCTTCCATTTTCATTTTGATTGGGCGTAGGGAAACCAAAGACCGTAGTTGTAGTGTAATTATAAGTTATACAGTGTGTCTCAAAATTTTAAACTCACCCTGGTTTATGGGGTTTATTTCCTTTCAAGAAGAAATTTTCCGGCGAGATATTTATTTTCAGATGACAACCCACGATTTATTAGGATTCGGCTTTGATTGACCCCCAACGGTCACGTGGTTCTCATGTAAATAATTAAAACCCGAAAATCGGGTGTCTCAAAATTTTAAACTCACTTCACGGTTTTGTAAATTCAAATAGCAATATCTCCCGGCTGAACCAATGAAAAGGTACGAAAATTGGTATGCGTACACTCACATATATTACCTATTACTAGAATAATTAACTTTGATCATCGGGTCACTGTAGCTCTGAAAGCGCTGGAAAAGACAGATCAACCTCATGTCAACTTTTTTCCCCGTTTGATAACATGCAAAAATCACGACTTGCATCACTAAATTCGTATGCACATGCGCAAATGTCAACCAATGAAAATTTAAAGAGGTTGTCCATGAGCAAAATTAAATTCTCTACAAAACAGTTTATAAGTGAATACTCAGGTCACTCGGGGTCACGAGACGTCCGGGGTTGGACATTACGGAGAGCAGATGAAATGGTGTACCTAATTACTTTGATGTTTAATAATTGTAGACGGACCATAAATCATCGATAGCAGAAACGTATATTGAAATTGCTTGTGCCCTTGGAAGCAGTTCTTTATCCTCTCCTAGGATATCCAATGTTGGGGGTGGGGGTCACACGTCAGCCTCTGCCTGTGCATCTAATACAGTTCCTGAAGTAGACTTAAATTTGGAAGTTGAACTAAATAGTTTACAAGAAGGACTTGATAATATTCATAATAATTTGGCAGACAGTGTTCCTTTCCGTGGGAGCACAGCTTCTATTTCAAGTGATCCCATGAATGCAATGAGTAGTTCTACCAATAATACAAACACACCGAATGCTACAAATGCGAAATTTTCTAGACTGAGTCACGGGGGATACGGTATTGCTGGAGAAAATGCAAATTCTAATTTTACAAGCACGAGTGGGGATCCTTTTGGGGATTCTTTTGATCCATTTGACAGTGGTGTGTCGTCAATGGGATTTAGCAGTGGTGCCGCTGCGTCAAATCATCAACTGCAGCAACATCGTCAAAATTCTTCAATGACGTCACTCTCTCCAGTCGCCTTCGGAGGTTCAGATCCCTTCGCCCAAATAGATCCATTTCCTCAACCCTTTTTAAGTAATTTGGAACTCTATTTTTTAATTCCGATCCATTTGACACTTCCGGTCCTGGTGGCTCGGGTCCTAGCTCTGGTACGGGAGGCAACGTGGGTAGTTCAAATTCGAACACGAATTTTTCCTTTTATTATTATTATTATTATTATTGGGTTGGCGAGGGATTGCCTATATAGTGATACATGTTCCAACACCACTATGTCAACTTAAGCTTAAGCTAGTGTCGACGGGTAGAGGGTCCAAAGATACACAGCAAACCATGTAGGGGAAGGAAAGTTGTATGATAGGAAAGAGTGGGGCCAGAGCACTTTCAGTCGCGAGCAACGAGCAAGATCCAGAGCACTAGCTTTTTTAGTACCAAGTGCACGCATCAACAACAGCCAGGCAGCCGTCGGACGCGGCTCAATGATACTAGGGAATTTCCTTCAATTTTGGAGGTAATGGAATACCTTCGGAGCCACAGCAACATCATAATACAAGTGTGAGTAGTGAAAGGGAAATAAGAATTAGTCAACGAAACTCGAGTAGTTCAGCCATTGGAAATTCACATGCCAATGTCAACAGTTCGTCTTCAGTGGGCGTTAATAGTTCCGGAGGAGCAAATCGATCACAAAATTCAAACGAGTTGCAACTGGGATGGCAAGCTTCTTTTGATGATATAATGATTGTAAAAATATACGTATCATTTGATTCAAGAAAAAAGAACTGTACTGAAAAATATTGACGGTGTTGGAGTAGCTGTGTATGTCAAATGGAATGGAGTCCCTACAGCCATTGGTAATAATTATTGCAAGAATTGAGATTAAACATTACTAAAGTATTGTAGCTACTGAAGGTTTGACTGAATTACTTCATATTTATACCTTTTACTGTATATTAGCCATCAGATCAGTAACCCTTTGAATTTTAATATATTCTTGTTTTTAGTTTATGACGATCCATATAATATGCTAGGAATTAATTCTTGGAAATGGGTTGAAGTTCAGACAATCCCTCCGAAGCTTTCCATCGACACGTTCCAATTACCAACTTTCTCTGCTAAATTAGTTTCGTGCTCAAGTCGGAGTACTTTCTACATTGTCTCTAATGATAATGTTTGGTGCCCTAAATCAACCCCCGTTGATTCACAAATTGAGGCTTACCTGAAGCAACATCAATTTAAACTTGCCTTAAGTCTTGCTGTAAGTTTTTATTTTGGTCTATTTAGCCATCTAAAATCAGTTTGTAGCTTTAGTAGCATTCATTTGAGTCAGTATTTTGACCACAGTATAAAAATGAAATCGTAATTTAAGAAACGTAACATTTTGCTATCTCATCTTTTCAATAATTTTTGTAACGTATGAACACATTTTCTACTTTCATTAGGCAGTGGGGGGGGGGGACATTAAGAACGATTTTTTTACGCAAGGGGGCTTGTTTTAATGTTAAGAATTTATTTCTCATGGGATTCTCCACATTCTCCACCCTTCCGCTACATTATTCTTATACGTGATTTAACAGATTGTTTTTCTGATGTGTTTAGAGAACATCGGCGATATTCCTGATAAGGACCGGAATGCTATGATAATTCGTATTTGGATGCAATATGCCTTTAATTTATTCTGCCGCACGAAATTTGAGGAATCGATGACAATTTTTCAAAAGCTTGGAATCGATGTACGACAAGTTATAGGCAACTTTACTGAAATCCTAAGGAAGATTTTTACTGACCAACCCGAAGTTGAAGTTAAAGTAAAGGTTGTCACATATTCAAGAAAATTCAATATCCACAATTCAAATATCCCCATCCTATATAAACCATATGGATTCAAATAATACTAACAACAACAACACTGCGTGGTACAAAGGCGTTAATAAAACTGCATTTAAAGATATTATTTTTTTATTTTTGTCGTACATATCTTTAAATGCAGTCAGTATTGTTTGAATAAAACATAGGCGACAGTAGAAGAGGCCTCAACGCTTTTGTACGCAATTTTAGGTCACATTTTTGCTTCTGCTGTTGCTTATGTTTTGATGAGGGTGTGATGAGGTGCGATGATGCGCATTAATGCAAGTGGTGGGTCCCAAGTGCTGCATTCACTCCGACAGTTTTGGGATATGTTCCAACTGCCAATGAATTGAATGGATCTTCGCCTGGAAATTCTGAGAATCGAAATTTGTTAGAGCACTGCTTTTTACAATTAGTTTTCACGGTCACAAATGAACTCAAACGTAACGTTTATTCAAAATCCCAGCTGCAGAACTTCATCCCTATTTTTCTCAACGATAGCTTCATCACAGCCCTAAAATTCGAGGAGATTTTTATCTCAATAGTATTAGATTTGATTGGGACGAAGTTCAATGATAATGTTGTGGCAGTATTGGACATTTATCATGATTTAGGTAGCACTGTTCCGGATCAGCAGAGAAAAAAACAAACATATAATGTAAGTGACTTTCTCCAGCTCGTCTACTTACACATGGAAAGAATCCGTGAGGGCACATTACCGCTATAATGGATTCAAATAACTTGCGCGATAAAGCAATCCAGATCCTCAGTCTACTCCTAGACTTTAATGAAACGCTACTGTTGAGACCGATTGAAGCAACGCCTGACAATTTTAGAATCTTGATAGACCTTCCATTGACATCATTAGTTCTGCTGTATGCCAGAGTCCCAGCATGGAGTAATTGTATTCATACCTACATTAAGTCGTCACTAGGATTTTTGGAAAGCGGAGGTGACCTTGGGGTCAGCACCATGGAAAAATTTATTGGAAATTCTTCCCCCATGGAATGGAAAGACGTAATGGATATTCTCTACGAAATCTGCTATCGCTCACTCGAGGGTGATGAGTTGCAATCATTTGATATATGGATGAGGGTTATGTGTAAAGTCCTCCTCTTTGAAGTTGCAAGGAAAGATGAGACCGTGTCAGAATTTTCAGATGACAAGGAAGAAAAGAGGAACTTTAGAACAACAACAGATGAAAAGCCCATCACTACTCTTCCAAAGGTTTGAGGAACATCTTGTCGAAATGGTCACTGGTTCTGAGTCTGGGTCTGAAAGTGCCGTCGTCATTGGCAGCTCATATCGTTCTGTATTATCACAGTATCCCTCGTTGCAATTGGAACTAGTCAAGTCTTTTGTGGCTGTCCCATCTCACTTCCCAGATGAGCCACAGTATTTTTCTGCTAAACAATCTACCCTTATGTCACTCTTGGATTTGGCCACTTGGATCGTCAGTATTAATACAGTCAGCAGCAACAATAAAAACTACATCCGAAATGCAAACGTAGTAAGAATAGACTCGCTAGATTTTCTTGAACAATGCTTTATCATAGTGAAAACATTAAAGAAAACGCCACAGGAAAAACTTGCGCCCATTTTCAAGTGCATCATTGATGTTTTGAGAGTGGCAAAAAATCACGGAAACAAAAAGAAGGTACACTTGCGTTTTCTCGGACGGAAAGAAAGTTTTACCATTTCGAAAAAGTACATTTTGGGAGATTTGACCACTCCATTTATACTGTACGGAGCGGGGGGCTGTGGTAAAACGTCACTACTTGCTAAAATTGCCACCATGAGCTTCCCATGGCACGCAGAGAGGGGGGCAGTTCCACTTCTCCTCATACGATTTCTCGTCCTCCACAGTCACACCCATGCTCACCTCCATCTGCCAACAGATCTCCTTCAATTTCAATCTGCCGATGGAGGATATTCCGGATGATCTCGTCCCGCTCACGGCGTACTTCAAGGAGATGATCATGCGCGGGACGGCAGAGCGACCCTTTCTACTTTGCCTCGACTCCATTGACCAGCTGACTGGGGCTTCGGGGGCGAATAAACTTACGTGGCTACCCTCTAAGCTTCCCAAACATTGTAAGGTATGATACATAAATTTATTAGAATTCATAATACCTAATTATTTTTACTATGCCTAACCCTTGCAGGGAGTAATCGGTAGTAAATTTGTACTCTAGATTTGGCGGGAAATTAAAAACTTACCAATCGTTTTTTAATTGCTAAGCAAAATGCGCCAAAATATTTGTTCTCCAGATTGTACTATCTTCCGTGTACGAGCCGAACGACGAAGTCATATCACAGGACTACTTACTCCTTCGAAGAATCATGGATTCTGAGGAGTGTTTCCTGGAAGTACCTCCATTGGGAGAAGATCTTGCATGTAAAGTAATTCGACGCTGGCTGGAGGCGGCTAATCGGGATGTGAGCCATTACCAGTGGATTGTTGTTTGTAATGCTCTGGCTGAGTGCTCCCTCCCTGTCTTCGTCAAGCTTGTCTTTGCGGAGATTTGTCGGTGGAAAAGTTACTCCAAGCCACAGGGTAATCAGTTGGCAGTTACAGTCATGGACTCAATTTTCAACCTGTTTTCTCGGGTGGAGAAGCAGGTCTGGTCAATTATTTGGATCCATCAATTAATTATTTTACTTTTAGTTTTAATTCACTACTGTATCAGTAAATTTGGAATTTAAATATGATTCCTTAACATAGCACGGCCCAATTCTGGTAGCGCACGCCTTGTCCTACGTCACAGCGGCAAGGAGCGGACTATCAGAAACAGAGCTTGAGGATCTCATCTCATTAGATGACAAGGTCCTGGACGATGTGTATCAGTACCATATGTCACCCACGAGGAGATTCCCGCCACTTTTATGGACCCGAATTCGGAACGATCTCCCAAATTATCTGAGTGATGGGGAAGCTGGTGGTGTCCGGGTCATGACTTGGTATCACAGGTAAGTGAGTAGTAAAAACGCTATTATTATTATTGTATTTTTTTAAAGAATCTGGAGTTGCTACTTTTTTACGACAGACAATTTCGGGATGCGGCCCGTCAGCGCTATTTCCAGGATCCAACCATGGTGATTTATTTCCAATTGAATGTCATTTTCTGTTCTCGCCAATTTAATTTTCTATTTTTTTGAAAACGGAGGTGAAAATGGATGAGAGTTATGTGTAAAGTCCTCCTCTTTGAAGGTGCGAGGAAAGATGAGACCGTGTCAGACCGTGTCAGAATTTACTTTAATTTAAGGAAGGAAAGAGGAACTTTAGAACAACAGATGAAAAGCCCATCACTACTCTTCCAAAGGAACATCTTGTAAAAATGGTCACTGGTTCTGAGTCTGGAAGTCGTCATATTTATATTAAATATTTCGCTGGTTGAATTATTCCTGTCTGGGACGTCTTTGGTTTTTAGCTCAGGAAGAGCAATTTGATTTGAATATAATAAATAAAGCATTATTTGTTCCTTTATTGTAAAATAATACCACTTTCATTTATTTAATTTCATCATTCACCCTCAACTTTAATTTAATTTAACTAATACACCATTTCTGAATCATAATAATATTAAACTATATTATAATATTAATTATATAATCTTCCATTATGCATTCCAAGCGGCATCAGGTTTTTTTAGCATCATTAAACTTACTTACTGTACCGTGCACCGGAAAAAAATTAAAATGCATTCCTAAAACGTTGTTACGGATACAACAATATTTCGAGCTCAGATTTTCCTTTTTTTTTTTTTTTTCACGTGGCTTGATAAATTTCGATCGATTCTTTTACGCCGATACCCCTCAAGTGCTTTAAAAAAAATCGGGTTTCAAACAAATTTCAAAAATATCAAAAATTTAGAAATTAAAAAAGTTTTGATTTTTATTTTCAATCAATGCTCTAGAGATCACAAAACGTTAAATTTTTCGAAAATTGGACAAAAATTGTAGAAGCTACCTACGGGGTTGCAAAGTGGCGAAAAATTTTTTTAAGTAAATCAATTTCGTAGTTATATATAAAAGGGCGGCGTAGTTTGACACAGTTTTGTATTGTGATAAAATGGAAAATAAATTTTATGACTGGAGCCTGGAGATATAACTTTATATTTAAGTAAAATGTTCTATCTAAAAGCATACGATGCAAAAGGTAGCATTCTATAGCAAAAGTAGGCATATAATGACCTATACGTATACATTAAGTACCGTATATCTTCTAATACTACGTGGGTACATCTTAATCAAAATAGTTTACAGATTGAGATTGAGCGGTGCGCGCATCTGTAATACTAAGCAGGTCTACTATAGTACGCGGGGTTACAAAGTCAGATACACAAACATATAGGGCAATCACTCTAATTTATTTAACCTTGTTTCTTGTGCTGCTATGCATTTAACTACCCGTGCACCTTTTCAACTGGCTAAAATCTAAATTTATGAGAAGTTTTGCAGGACTTTCCTAATTTTAGGGAAGCCTGATGTTTTTTAAGATTTAAGAGAACGAGCGTATCTCATATAGCGCGAGTCTCTTAGTTTGGGCGAGAGGCAGATGCTTGAGTGTGAACAACGGGCGTACTATTAGAAAGTATACGGTTCATGTAAGAAATTGTATAGTATAGTATGAGAATCATTTTGCAGCAGTTTCATACCTTTTAAATGTCCAACTGCGAAGCTGAAGAAGCATGAAAAATATGCTTGGTTATTCTACGTGTCTGAGAATCATTCGATTTAGGGACGAACTAGCATATATAACCATAAGAAAATTAGAACATCGGCCCTGAAGGCTCATAATATGTATGTCCGTGCATACAATATTAAGGGACGTAATTTTTGTCGTCTTCAGTCTACTTGGTGACTAGTTAAAATAATATTTCGACTTGTTTGTTGTTTCTGATCGCTCATAAAGACTATATCTACACATATAAAAGCGCTGAACCCAGCACGCTATACTATATCACTATATGTGTCAGTCCTATAGTGTTGCAAAGAGAAAAATATAGCTTATAGACAACAATTAAAATAGGCAGCTTTTGTTTTGACATAAATTGAAGTCGGAGAAAAACATGCAAATAATTTAAGAAGAAAATCCTTCCAGAATTGTAGAGTAATAAATTGCCTTAGCATAACAACTTTATATGTATAAAGATGAGGCGTAGTTTGAGACGACATTCGGATGCCATATTGTGATAAGTAAAGGAAATGAAATTACGGGTCCGAAGCTTTAGTTTTAAAAATATTATTATGTCAAATGTTATAAAAAAATATATCCAGTGAATAAATGAGGTTTCTATTGTAAAGGTAGCAGTATAGCTGTATGTGTACATGCTAACCAATACTAATAATATATGAAAATAAGTATGGACAGCATCATCTTGCTGGGATGTTTCGTCCAACTCAATCTTTCAATCTGGACGTCAACAGGCCGACGATTGAAGGGCTTAGAAAATATGCTTCTGTTTATAATGTTATAAAACATTGTGCGATTCTTTGCTAAAAGCACGATTTTAGCAACTTTGAAACCAGTCATTCAGGTACTATGTTCAAGTATAGGAAAATAAAAGAAATCGCAGGACGTTTGTAAATCATAAATAAATGGATTAAAAATTATTTTGCACTATTAAAAAGCACGTAAATAGAACATTTTACACTTTTGGACCTCGTAAGTAAAAGTAGTGTTTTTGACATAGCTCATTTTGATTCTAGCTTAAATTAGAAATCGGCCGTTTTGATTCTTCATTCATGATATCATACTTTAAACGTTGAATGTATTGGACCATGTATTTCAGACTAATGGCTAATTGTATCTTTAATATACGCGATGTCTTCATTACCCAAGTAGGCCTATTGACCTTACCCGTGATGTCATTCATGGACGATTCCTTGCCACCCAAACACTAACGATAAGTTAAGTAACTAATTACCAGTATTTGTATATGTTTTTTTAATCAATGACTTTACATCCTAAACGCTATTAAATACATCGCAACACTGCTAAACCAGCGATACTAACACAATACCTAGCCGAAGCCAGAACTGGTAGGAAACAGATTAGAAACACGACGCAAAGGAGTCGCCGAACCGTTTAAAATCAAACAAGACACACGACCCAATGACGTTCATAACTCATGAGCAGGTTGAGGTTTCTTTGATCATAGCTATAGGTTTAAAATTAAAGTTGCTAAATTTAAAGTTGTATTTGATTTGTCAAGTGCACTTCAACTGTGTGAAAGTGCAAATACTTTAGTTTTCACTGTTTACAATTTTAAAATTAGAGTTGAAACTGAAGAAATGCACACCACTGCGATTACTATGTACTTTTACTATTTGCTGTAAATAACTACACTAACCCATTTGAATTAATTAAAAACCATAAATCGTCTGACTTTTACAAATAAAATTAGTTCATCCCTTTCTCTCGGTCTTTAACGTGGGTAATCTCCTCAAATCCAATTCTACGTTAAGGGTATAAGCAAACGAAAAACCGACTGATCGTGAATTTGTCTTACTTCGTAAACCAAAGCGCCACTACTGTGCCTAAACAAAACGAATGGCGTCAAGCTATTTATATGTTTATTCACTATACTTTCTTTAACCTAATACAAATAGGTTCCAGTTATTAAAAAATCAAAACGGCTCACATCTAATTTAAACTAGAATCAAAATGAGCTTTGTCAAAAAACACTAAATGAGGCTGATGCTTGAATTGTTGATTACGAGGTTTACAAAAATGCAAAATGTTTCATATCAATGTTTTTTAAAAAAAGTAAAATGTTCTATAAAAAGGTTTTTGAAAGTTGCACAATTTTTATTATTCATTTTTTTTTAAAATGAACATTATGCCTATTCACTTGCGTTTAAAAAATGCAGAATGTCCTATTTACATTTTTGCAGAATCAAGATTCATGATATTTTAGTTTTTTGTACACAGCGCAGTTTTGTTTTAATTATAAAGTGATGTGTGTAATTTTGATTCATCAGTCAAGATATGTTGTTCAGGTCGTAAACTCAGCCAGTATCCCAATTATTTCCCAATTAAGTTATCAAATCGAACATGCAACATCCCTTCGTAAGGAAATAGCCATTTGCGTAGTGATTAAGGTGAAGGCATTTCAGTACTGCTCATATTAGTGCCGTAAAAATTGGAATTTTTTGCATGACTTCATTCTTGGACGATCCCTTTTGCTTCCAGTTATAATAATGCGTAACAATAAGTTCTTCCTTAATTTAATTTAAACATGAATATATTGTAAGCAGAGGCAAGATGAGTAATTATTACAAGATGACAAGTAACATTCAAATTAGGCGTAAACGACGTCAAGCTGATACAAATCTTTATTTTATTTTATCTCTAAAGGCGTATACTACTACTGAACGATATTGTAGTTTTATCAGATGTTTGACGAAAAATATTTTCTAAACCTTTGAGCATTTTCTAAAAAAATGTTTTCAGGATATTTAAAAATTCGAATTTTGTATTTTGTTAAAAAATATCTTTTTACTCGATACTTATTTATTTGAAGTATCGATTTTAAAACGTGGTTGTTTAAACAAAACAGGATTGCAGGCGGTTTAATGCCCAACAAACTCACTCAGAGCTTGACTTAAAAACACGAACATAATTTTTTAAGTGGGTGCTAATTTTGAAAGTAATGAACCTAAAGGTTTCACTATGTCATAAACATTTGCTAAACGTAATTATACACTTATTGCATCACTAGTAGCGCGGCCTGTCCTGCGGACGGAATGTAACAGCATGGTACAAAAAGACATTTTTAAATTTGACATCAATAAATGCAAAAACTGTTTTTTACACTTTTAACAAAGTTATGTTTAAGTGTTTTTAAAAGTTCAAAATTCTCTATTTACATTTTTTGAGGAAAGAAAACTGCGCATTTAATAATAAATGCGAAATTTTCTTTTTGAATGTATACTGTCAAATCCGTTTTTAAGGGTTATATCATTTCCCTTAAATCTGAATATTTTTAACATTGAAACATAGGCTGGCTAACCAAATATTTTAAAACTGTCCCTTAAAGCCGTTTTCCCTTAAATCCGGATCCCTTGCAAACGGACAGTAATAAGAAGCGGCAAGTTTCTATTTTCAAGATCATTACATTTTAGTTTTGTAAACAATGTAATTGGTTTTTACCCAAAATAGCTTCTACGATAAATAAATATAGAAATAAATTATGAAATATCAAAATCCAGTCCAGTTTACACATTTTAAGATATAAAAATCGAAGTAAACAGTAGCGTGTACTAGAAGTAAGAAGCGGCACATCCCACCATGTGCCAGAATTCAATTATTTTGAATTGTAAGTTTAGGTGTAAATAACTATTCATTTGCAGACTTGTATGTTTTTGAACTGTGAGCTTTTTTAAAGGATTTAACGCTTGAAATTTTGTTTGTTTGTAAGCTTTATTAAATGTCCAATCATTCAGTACACCATTAATACAGGTATTGTTATCAATTGATCGACACACGTTAAATCAGAAAAACCAAAACCCATTAATATAATAAACCAATCAAGATTACAAATACAGTCATAAACAATAGTCAAATATACTTAAGTAGTAATACTATGAAAGTATGTACACAAATGGGTTTGGGTTTCTAGAACTAATGAAGTGCTTACTTATTTGTAGGTTAAAATTATTTACAGACAATTTTGTGTCACAAAGCTCATGGGGAAGCTCATTCCAGGCTTGAACAAGCCGAAACTGACACGATCTCTTATAGGTTGAGGTTGGTTTAAGTATACTACACATTAACAATATACTATCCGCCGCTCTAGTTGCCCGTACATTATCCTTAACTATAATGAGCTCAGATAAAAAATCCGAATTCGCTCCCCACTTTAGAAATTTAAATGTGAACATTAACATTAAATGCTTAATTCTTTCATCTATGGATAAAATATTTGCTTTTTCAAGTACAGCTGATTCGTGGATTGTAAATTTATTTTTTGCGTTTTTCCTATGGTTTTTAAGCCATAATGGAGAGTCACTTACTGTAACTACAAATTTATTTACTTTGCTTTGTAATTTTCCTAATTCCAAATTAGAATGTACAGCCCAGATAGGAGAACAATAATCAATAATTGACAAGACATAAGAATTTAACATTATACAAGAAACTTTAAATGTAAGGTATTTCTTAAGGCTAAGTATGACATTTAAAGCTACAGTAATTCTACTTTTGACATTCACAAAATGCTGCTTAAAATTTAAATTACAATCTATGTTAACACCTAAATACCTAAAACAATCGACTTTCTCAACTTCAACTCCATCCCAATACAAGTTTACATCATCACACTTTACATGATCTTGTGATTTGTGAAAAATCATAAATTTAGTTTTGCTTACATTTAATTTAAGCTTATTTATCTTAAACCAGCCATTAATTTTATTCAAAGCTGTTTGCATTTTAGTTTGCAGTACTAATAAGCTGGAGTCAGCGAAATAAGTTATTAAATCATCTGCATATAAAGCATAATTGTGGCTAGAGTCTATTCCATTCGAAATATCGTTGATGTAGAGTATAAAAAGCAGCGGACCAAGAATGCTGCCTTGTGGTACACCGATATTCAAATCATATCTAGTCGACACAAAGGAGCCATTTTGAATGCAGAATGTGCGATCTTGTAAATAGTTAGTTAACAATTTTATTGTATTATTGTCAAGACCATACTTGCTTTTAAGTTCGCGTAATAATATAATATGCGTAACCGAATCAAATGCTTTACGAAGGTCTATAAATACAGCTATACATCGGCCACAACGAGCATTAATAAATTTGAATATATTAAACGTAACTGCCAGTACAGCTAACAAACAATTTCTACCAGGTCTAAACCCATACTGGTTTGTGTCAAAAAGACCTTCAGTGAGCATCTTATCCATAATTCTTCGTTGAATAATCTTCTCAAATAATTTACATTCAAGTAACAACTTAGAAATAGGTCTATACGAATTAGAATCGAGCCTACTGCCTTTACCTTTGTACAAAGGAATTATAGTGGTTTGCTTAAATGCTAAAGGGCATGCCAACAATAATAGAAATTGTGTGAACATTAAAGCTAAAGGACCCGCCAAAACACTAATACAGTTGCTCATTATTATGTAAGGCAAATCATCAGGGGATCCAGAGTCCTTGTATTTCAATTTACGAAACGCACTTACTACTGAAATAGGTCACTTAACAACAAGTATTGTTTTACATTTATTGCCTTGTAGAGTGTATACGAACTTATTGTAGTGTTAACATTTGCTTACATCACATAGGTGAATTAATTTGCTTATTTACGTAATTGACACTACAATATATGTACATTGACACATTCAGTGTGCATCATAATTTGTATCATTAGCACGTGTCTTATTCACTAAAAGAGTGTCAACAAACGTGCTATGTATGGTACAAAGTGAATAGAAAGTATTTCTTAAGTTCAAAAATGTAAATATCACTTAGAGCTGCAATATTTATTGCTTCGTAGAGAGTGTACATAGTTTAACTGTTGTTCACAATTATTACTTACAAGGGAATGGTTTCGCATGGAACCCGTCGATTTCAATAAGTTATGTCTACAAAAATCAGGCTTCTTTTAAATAGTAGAGATCTTAAGTAACTCGACTGCATTTTGCGTTGTTTGGTAACAATAGCCCGCCAAAGTTTAAAAAAATTCAAATTTTAATACTTTGCCGCCGTGTAGCTTCTACAGTTCTCATCCGTTTTCGACGAAATTTGATGTTTTCTAACGTTTAGACTATTTTCTGAAAAATTATTTCAGGATTTTTCAAAATTCAAAAATTTTCATTTTTTCAAAAAAATTGGTCTATAAAATTAGGCCTTAAAAATAATGTTTTCTCTTAAATTTTTCGAAAAAATGAAAAATTTTGAATTTTGAAAAATCATGAAATTGCTTTTCAGAAAAAACCCGAAGGATCAGAAAAAACAAAATTTCATCAAAATCGGACAAGAACTGTAAAAGTGCAAGGGCGGCAAAATATTAAAATTTGAATTTTTTTAAACTTTGGCGGGCTATTGTGACCGAACAACGCAAAATGCAGTCGAGTTACTTTGGATTCCCACTATTTAAAAGTAGCCTGATTTTTGTAGACATAACTCTTTGATATCGCCGGGTTCCATGTGAAACCATTCCCTTGTTAGAGAGAGAACGTAAATATTTATTTACTACTGAAACTACAATAGAAAACATAAGAGACACCGATATTAAAGACAGCTTTATACAATAGTTGACATTTTGTTATTTAGGCTATAAGCATAAAATACTTGGATTATCAAAGCACCATTTGCATACTTCAATTACCTGTACGCAAGTAGCAGAGATGTCATTTGCTTGACAACAAAGTCTATGAAAAGCAACATTGAGATCTTCTCCATTACGCTAAACCCACCGATCTCAATACCCCTGCAGCGAATAGACTCAAGAGTTCGAGAGATTTCAAGAACTTGCGGGTTCCATTTGAAGTAAACAAGTTTCTTGGCGTAAGTGTCATCCCCCCATCTTCTACGTCCGTTGTCTTCAGTAGTTTTGACAGAAAGAACAATAAGTCGTTTGTACACGTCCATCAAACTCGGGATTTGAAACGCTTTTTCGTAAATTATAAAATACAAAACTACGCCATCAATTCCAACTAGAGCATTAAAACAAGCAACAAACGGAGCATCTCTAAAGAATTTAATTGCAAAAAATAATCCAAAAACTGAAAAGTCGATACACATTATTTTTAAAACAAAAATAAATTGCGAATTGCTTCTGTTGAAAATGTGAATTAAAATTTGGAGACGACGACAACGGCGCAGCTCCTCAAATGCAGCCCCGCCCAAAAGGCCATTTGACATCATGATTCTGTTGTAAGTTAGTGTTAAGAAAGTAATACAAACACAAATTCAGCAAAAATCTAAACAATCGTGTCCTGTAAAATTTAAGTGTGTTTTGTTCACCTTTTTTGAATTCCAAGTTAACGGCGAGAACAAGTTCGTTCCAGGAAAGACAAGTGGAAGTGGTCAAAGAAATAAAAGTTTGAAGCTAAATGCAGTAGATAGTATAACTCAACAAACATGAACAGGACGTAAGTCCACATGTTCTTGTAATCGTCTCCTAGCAAGTGAAAAAATAACTGGGGACGCGTTGGATCGCTCACGAAAATTGGAACTGCAATTATGGGCAACATGTATAATAGAAACGGCAAATACTTCAAAAGCAACTGTTGTTTTGAAATGGAACAAAGTCGTATATCACGACTTTTTGTCCCTCTTGCAGAACCGTCGGATTCATTACAATTTCCATTTCCTGAACCTCCCTCATTCCACACTATGCAAATGTACTGACTGTACTTGATCAGATTAATGTCCATAAAAATAGTGACTGCGCTTCCGGAGACCAACACAAAATGAACAGAGAAGTGATTAAAGTTAAAATCTGTGTGGGACGCGTGGACCAGCAGAAAATATTGTTTTGCAACGTGTGTAAAGAGCAAAAACTTTGTAACCACAAACGTGTACCAAACACAGAGTCTCCACAGGGATTTTGGTTTTCTGATCGTTTGAGTTCTGGCATCAAACTGAAATGGAATTATACAGAGTCGAGAAAGAATTCGCATTGTACGGACATGTGCCATATTGCTTTACAGAATTTTGAACTTGCTTCAAAACGAAGTTGCTAATGTTGGACAATATTGAATTAGGCTAAAAAATTTATCCCTTGATGTGAAACGCAGGCCGCCTGGGCAGAATATCTAGACAGAATGGAAGAGAGCAGAAAGCTTTATTGGGACTCTGGCGGTTTGACCTTATGTCGCCACAAGTAGCTTCTTCTTCGTGTCTGAAAATCATTCGATGTAGTGACGAACTTCTCTAATTATAACCGTACGAAAATTGGAAAATTGTACCTGGAGACTCATACATATGTATGTCCGTGCATACAACTTGAAGGGGCGTGATTTTGTTTGTCTTTAATCTCATGTAGTCATTAAGGAAAATAATATTTCGTCGCAACTTTGGTCACTCTAACTAATGCACTAACTGCTAAAGACTAATGTACATATTATGTGCTAAACCCAAAAAACAGGTATACGCTCAGTAGTAATGCAAACAGCGAGATACCTTAGACGACAGCAAAAATAATCAAATTTTGTTTGGGGCGTGAAACCAAGCAAGGTCAAGAAAAACAAGCAAATAATTCAAGAGCAAATATAGTCCAGCTTAATAATTTCCGAAGCACGACGGCAGTTGTATATTAAGGGGCGGCGTAGTTTGAGAGAATGACGTATCGTCAGTGAAGAACCAAAATGATCCATATCCATTTTGAACTAAAAGCAAACTGAGCCATATCCAAAACGTTCTAAAAACAAAATGATCCAAATCCTGTTGGACAATATTGAAAATGGGGCTACATATATATTTGCATTTATCAAGCGAGCCCGCGTAGCTTAGTGCTTACTGCACTGATGTCTATGAACCTGCTGTTTAAGCAAATGCTCGCTTCAGGTCTTAAGGATCGAGACCAGCGGCGGTGGCAAGTTTTCCCACTGGGTTTCCCTTGTCCACAAGGCAGTGAAGGGTTCGGCGGCTGTGAACGTCAATGTAAAATGAAGTTCGCCATACATAGAAGTAGGCCCGACTAATGTTGGAAAGACAAAACCTGTGTGATAGCACAGTGCAAGAAGTGAATTCGAGGCACCCTGTAAGAACTGCGGTTAAATCGGGGCAACCTCAAATTTATTTATTTGTATTTATCTTTTAAAGTTAAACACAAGCAGCGGGGGCAGAGACTCTGGACAAAATAAAAGATATGAGACAACTTTAAAGGGACTGTGAGTTTGACCTTCTGCAAACACAATAAGGTTATTTTACGCGTCCGAGAATTCTTCGATTTATTGAAAAACCAGCATATATAGTCATGCCAGGATAAGAAAACTTGTACCTAAAGGTGTTGTGCTCTGACTCCACTGGCCTAATAAACGACTTGCAAGTATGTACGTGTATGCAAGATTAAGGGGCGTAATTTTGTTCGTCTTGAGTCTACATGGTCACTAGTTAAAATAATATTCTGAATACTTTCTGATCGCTAATAAAAACAATATGTACATATATACTAAACCCAACATATTAGCATGCGCCCTAATGTCATTCCAAGTTGAAAATAACTTATAAAGGCGATAGCGAAATAGACATATTTCGATTGGGGCGTGAAACCAGACCAAAGAAAAACATATAAATATTTAAAAAGCGAGTTTCACCCAGCTTAAATATTTTCCAAGAAAATCAATTTCGTAGTGGTTATGTACAAAGAGCGGCGTAGTTTGAGCCAATTTTATACTGTAGTAAAAACAGAATTAAATTTCATGTCTGGAGCTATAACTTTATACTTATAGACAACAACTAAAATAGCCACCTTTTGTTTTTGACACAAATTTAAGTCGGAGAAAAACATGCGAATAATTTAAGAAGAAATTTCAACTATAATTGCAGAGTTATAAATTGTATTAGAATGGCAACTTTATATGTACAAAGCAGAGGCGTGGTTTAAGAGATTCGGATGCCATATTGTGATAAGTTAAGGTAAATAAATTACATATCCGAAGCTTTAGCTTTTAAAATGTAAGTCGAATGATATAAAGAAATAAATCCAGTGAGTGAGGTTTCATTGTATTGTAAAGGTAGGAGTGTGGCTTTATATATGTTTAACATTAAAGAATATATAAAAATAAGTTTGAAAAGCATTTTGATGTGATGTTTCGTCCCACTCGCAGTCTTTCAATCTGGACGTCAAAAATACGACGATTAAAGGGTTCGGGAAATATTCTTCTATTTATGATGTTTTAAAAAATTGTATGATTCTTTGCTGAAAGACTTTGAAGCCAGTGAAGTACTACGTACAAGTACAGGAAAAAAAAGACATTTGTTGTTTGTGAATCATAAATATATCGATGAAAGGACGGTAATTAAATAGGTTGACTTTGGAAATTATTTGACGCCATCCCCTCCCATCGTTGTTACATAACATTAGATGTCAACCCATTGGTGTATATATTATAACATTAGGTAGGTACTTCATAGATTGTACCCGTGTAAATAGGGCACAGTACTTTAAACTTTACTTTTCCTTCGATATTTCCAGTTCTTAACTTTCTGACTTTACAAATATGCACTTACAGTTTACAGCCATGAAAAGGTCACCAATTTAACTTTAATTAATGATGCAGTCCGATGCGATGGCCATTTCCTTTAGTTAGTAAGATGCACGATGAAACAAAACATACGTAGTGGGTCAGACTACGGGCCTCACGGAAGTTTAGATAATAAAATTAAAACTATTTATTTATCTTTCACACCAAACAATCGAACACTTAATACATTAATCAGTGATTGAGAGAAGACAGCAATCTCGTCAATCACAAACAAACTCAGATTAAAATCAAACTTTGGGACGATATTATTTCTGTGTCCGTTCCTGTCCGTGTCCGCCGTGAGACTAAACCTACAAAGTAAAAACACGTCCCTTCATACCTACACACAGACAATCCAGAACCTTCCCCAATTCCTATTCCCTAACACACAACGCCACAAATACGAAATTCGGACGTTTTACACTTTACATTTAAAACACATGGCTTTTTCAATTTCCTTCTACGACTCACATTCTTTCAAAAATGCCATAAATTCATACACACATAGAAATAAGTAAATATTTCAAAATTTAACATAAAGATGGCCTTCAGTCGCCACTCTTCAACTCTGCATCTAATTGCTCAGCAACATAGATGCAGAGCTTAAGCACCTATTAAAATGGTCTTGCCCGACTAACGACTATAGTAAACATGTTATATCTATTCGTGAACATTTACCCATACAATGCTTCAGTAAGGGATCATCCATAACCGATGTCATTGGTAGAGTCACCCCAGTGGGTCTAAGCACGTATTGATGTCATGCCATGTTGAGGACAGCCATCTAAAAAACGTTGAAGGGATGAAATTGGGGTGAACAGGTCCTCAAAGAACGGCACTTTCGGTGACATCATTTATTGACGATTTCTCGTGTTTATTAAATGAATTGAATTAGTCACCTTTATATACATTGTCTATAATTGTATGTAATTTATGTAAATTGTTAAGCCCGCACACTTTATCCACTGGACTTAATTCGTGGACTTATCGTTGTTTGCAATGTAGTATCGGACACCCCGAATTAAGGTCAAGATTTTAAGGTCATGAAGGACTCCTATTTAGTTCACTGCAAGGAAAATTGTTTTTGAAGTTTGTTTTAAGATTCTTGTGGAACTGTAATTTTTAGTTACTGGAATCACTAGAATGTATTTAGAATTTTGTATTTAATTTCTGTAAACGACCGAATAAGCGCCCGGGCGCTCAACGACGTCGTCAAAATATCCCAATTTTTACATCTATTTTAAACTGTCTAGAATTACTTATATTTATTATTTTATATTTTTTTAAATGATGTAAATAGAACATATTGCAACTTTTAAATCAAGGACACAAAATTAGCACATCGCACAATTAAAAAACATCAAAATAGATTATTTTACATGTTGTTAATCAAATTAATAGATTTTTTTAAATCAATAAAATGAACAGTTAACAGTTTTCTAAGTCAGGTACATAGAACATTTTAAACTTTTAAACTTTATCTGCTTACCCTGCCAACGTATTGTGAAGAAGAAGGTGACATTGTACGTCTCTGTTATACTTTTTCGTACACAGAAACCCTCAGGATTCAAAGCTAGAAGTTAATAGTTCTTGTATGAAAAAACTTCCAAAAAACTCACAATACCCAAATGCCCTCAAGGTGATCAGTTAAATAAAATACAACTGAATTTAATAAAGAAGTAGCGGCAAAAATCCTGAAAATGTGATCGGCGTAAGAAAATTGGAAAACGTTCTCATTACTGCCAAGATTTTACTTAGCCAAATTTTTTGAGGAAAGAAGTTGAAATCAGTACTGAACGTAGTTGAGACTATAAGCTGTGTGGATATTAGTGATTCAGAAATTTATAGTTGGTAATGCTTAAACGGCATCCACTGATCACCTTTAAGAAACTTAGAACTATTCACTTGTAGGTTGCGACCACCAAGATTAAACGACTGGGGAAATAGATGTTTTTTTTAATTTTTAAATGCTAGGCCAAAATTTATTTTGCACTATTAAAAAGTACGTTAATAGAACATTTTACACTTTTCAAAAATCATGTAAATACGACGTTTTACGCTTTTAAAAAACACTTAATTAGAACATTTTGACCTTTTCAAAAACATGCAAATAGATCATTTTGCGCTTTTTATGACCTCGTTAGTAAAATTAGTGTTTTTGACATAGCTCATTTTGATTCTAGCTTAAATTAGAAATCCGCCGTTTTGATTCTTCATTCACGATATCATATTTTGTACGTTGACTATATTGGACTATATCTTTCAGACTAATGGCTATATCTTTAATATACGTGGTGTCTTCATTACCCAAGAAGACCTATTGACCTTTCCCGTGATGTCACTTATGGACGATCCCTTGCCATTTAAACACGAATTACCTCGGTTGACACCTACTGAACGGCTTGGGAAATAAACCAATAAATGACTCAAAAGAGTAATGTGAAGAATACAGGAGCTTAAATCAGCAAAAATTAATCTACAATTTTATTATAAAAAATATTTTACAGACTACAGTGGAATTCGTTTAAACGGGATTCTGTTTAAAGGGGAAACCGCTATACGGGACAAATTTAAAATATTTGGTTGGCCAGCCTATGTTTCAGTGTTAAAACTATCCGGTTATAAGGGAACCGCTAAAAGGGATTATCCGGTTTAAAGGGACAGATGTTTCGTCATTTTTGGTATTTTAGGTCACTTATAAGGGATTTTGGAAGAAAAATGATAAAAATAGAACCAAGCTGAAAATTATCTTACATTTTTACTAAGAATAAAATCTTCAATTTTTAAATGATAACCTGAGTTCTCTTAAATGGGAAATCCCTTATACGGTTAAAAGGGAATTCGGTTATAAGGGACCGACCTTACCAGTAATAATCTTTCTCGCTGTTTCTTTAATCAAGGACTTCACATCCTACACGCGAATAAATCCGTCGAATCATTGCTGAAACATGGAACCTAGTAGTTCTAATCCTACACCCACAACACAAAAATCAGGCACATACGCTATAAAAGAACTAAACGGCGTCAAGATTGCCAATATTTTTATTTTATTTCATTTCTGTAGGCACTTGGCCTCGTCCTCCAATTACGTGTAGATTTTGGGGAGAGCAAGCGAATTGACCTATCGTCGGTGAAGTAAAGAGTTATTCTGTCGTAAGTCCATACGATTCTTAAAGTCATTCTGCCGCAAGTCCTTTCAAGTAATAGTTGCTAAGGGGTCGCTTCTGCGTTGTCCTATGCATTAGGTGGGGGCAGGATGTTGCTTACTGTGTTGTAGTCATGATGTACACTTAGGGATCGTCCACAAAAGACGAAATAAAAATTGCATTTCCAGAACAGTGCACTTTTCAAAAACACTTTTTAAAAAGTGCTCTAAAAAATGTTCTACTTCCATATTTTTGAAAAGTGTAAAATGTTCTATTTGCCTGCTTTTAAAAGTTACAAAATGCTCTATTTACTTGATTTAAAAAAGAATGCAAATTGATGTATTTACTTAAATTAAATCAATGTAAACTGTTCGATTTGGAAGTTTTTGAACAGTGCGATATGTTCCTTTCAGGTACGTACTTTAAAAAAGTGCAAAAAGTTTTATTGACGTGATGTAAAAAATGCTAAATTGTTGTATTTACATACATGTTTTTGAAGTGTAAAGTATTCAATTTCCAAATTTTGAGGATCATGACAATAATGAATTTACTTTTTGTAGATAATGGCGTTTATCAAGTTTTAGATACTACTCGATATATGCACTATTTTGACTCTTAACACAACCAATGTCTAAAGTTTCAATAATAGGAATAGAGGCCGTAGTCTTAGTGTCTCAATTAGGTTATCTTACTAATTCAATAAGGTTTTAAAATCATTAAATCACAATTTAAAATATTATTTTACACTCAGAATGCACTTAAACAAAAGGAACAGCGTCAAGCTTTTAATATTTTATTTATTTCATCTCAATGAGTTTTCTAAACATATACTAAAAGTATGAACAACAAGCAAAGCCAAAATTTCCTTGCAAACAGAAGGTAGCTTTATTTTTGCCAAATATCACTATAAGTTGTCCCACCAATATTTTCTCATTACCTTTAGGGTCGCCCATAAATGATGTCATCGAAATATCTACATTGCTAGACCACCCTGTAATCCATAAATATCTTTTAGACTCCATAATATAATGTTTACTAAAAAGCAATTTCAGGATTTAAAAAAGTTTTAAAATTTTCATTTTTTTTCAAAAAACGATGTTAAAAAATTGAACCTCAAATATACACATTTTTTAGATTTTTTTCAAAAAAAAAATGAAAATTTTCAGATTTTTCGATATCCTGAAATTGCTTTTTAGTAAAACGCCTAAGGATCAGAAAAAACGAAATTTCATCAAAATAAGACAAGAACTGTTAAAGTGAAAAATATTAAAATTTGTTTCTTAAACTTTGGCGGGCCACTGTGACCAAACAACGCAAAATGTAATCAAGTTACTTTGGTTCTGTACTATTTAAAAGTAGCCTGATGTTTTGAAATGAGTAATTTTAAAATCTGGGTGTATCAATTGGCGGGGTTCCCTTGTAAGTAAACCATGTCAAAAAGCATTAAGATGAGGCTGATGCGTCAAGCGTTAATTTTGCGAGGTTTTAAAAATTGAAAAATGTTTTCCTTAAACATCGTATTAAAAAAAAAAGTTAAGTAAAAAGCTAAGTTTTTGAAAACTACAATAATCATTTTGAAAATCTGCGTTTGTTGAAATCAACAGGGCTAATAGGAATTAACGGTAATAAGATTTTATTATTTCTCTGCTTACTAAACGAATGTCCACCTTCACAGGCAGTCGCTAGAACATCTACATCCATCTACAAAAACTTTCCTTTGTTGACTTCTACTAAACAGCGTGGAAAATCTAAGGAATAGAATAAAATGAAGCAAATTTATGAGCTAATATCTTTGAATTTTAATAAACATTTGTTAAGCCGTTTTTACATTATTTGACATTAGAATCCTTTCTTTAGTCTAATGGGAATTAAATCCCAATATATTAAGTTTCCCTTGCTTTGTGACCCGCATGTTAAACGTGTGTACGTATATACATGGCAGACCGAATTTCCATCTCTCAGTAAATGTGTTTGGAAGTAGAATGTAAACCAACTAAGCGGCGTGAAGCGTACACATATTTTGATTTGATTTTATTTCGAAAGGCTTATTTTCCAAAAGTACTAAATGATAATTAAAATTTACATTTTAATTTTTAAGTTTAAATGCTGATGGGATAAGACTCAATAATTTTTAGAAGGTATTATTACTTTCTCGCATATTTGAAAATATCACATCTTTAGGCACCCAAAACGTATGCCCAGTTTATTTGCTTTTAAAATGTGCAAAATGTCTTATTTACATGAATACAGATTCATGATGCATGATTTTTTTGTAGACTGCCACAGTGCATTTTCGAAAGCCACATAAATTACGTAGATAGGTAGGAATTAGAGCTTTGCCGGATTTATGATATCACTAACAGATGTTGCTTTAAATATATTAAATTCGTAAACCCTGTCAAGAGTTTAGCGCCTAAAGTTAATGAGGTTGCTTGTGTGAGTGACACTCAAGGCAATTAAACTTGACATAAATATTCTGCATTTTGAGAGACTCTTGAATTGAAAGGTCAATACAAAACATTGCTTATTTGGGGAGACGTGAGAATATTGGTAATCTCATTATTCGAACCTACTTACAAGGCGAACATTAAGCATAACGGTCGATATATAACATCGTGAGTTACGTGAGTAAAGAATCAAAATGGCCCATTTCCAATTTATTGTGGAGTCAAAACGAGCTATGTCAAATAAAATTATAATAAATGAGGTTGATGCTTTAAGTTTAGCTGTTTACACATTTTAAAATATGAAAATCGAAGTAAGCAGTAGCGTGTACAAATTTGAATTATAAGGAGGCGTATTTTAGAAGGTGTCAGCATTATTTTATTATGAATTGTAAGTTTAAGTGTAAATAACCTTTCGTTTGCAGGTTTAAATATTTGTTTTTTAACTATAAAGTTTTGTAAAGTATTTAACTTTTTA
This sequence comes from Dicyrtomina minuta, assembly GCA_949802685.1. Lineage (NCBI taxonomy): Eukaryota > Metazoa > Arthropoda > Collembola > Symphypleona > Dicyrtomidae > Dicyrtomina > Dicyrtomina minuta. The sequence continues at coordinate 66,737,801 of OX461811.1, forward strand.
AATGCATGACGCAACACTAATTATTGTTTTACATTTATTGCCTTGCAGAGTGCATACCAACTTATTACAGTGTTTTTTGTTTACAACACACAACTTAATTAATTTGCCTATTTGCGTACTATACATTGTAAGATTCACACATTGACACATTCACACATTTTTTTTGGCTATACATAGTACTGGATTTTACAACCACAGACAGCGTTATACAATTGTTGAAATTTTGTTAAAAGTAAAATACTCAAGTTTTTAAAGCCCCATATTGCCATATCCCAATTATCTGTACGCAAGTAGCAGAGATGCCAGTTGAGTGGAGACAAAGTCAATGAATAGCAATACTGAAATCTTCTCCATCACAGTAAACCCACCGACCTCAATTCCTCTACAGCGAATGGACTGCAGAGTGCGGGAAATTTCTTGAACTTGCGGATTCCATTTGAAGTAAACAAGTTTCTTGGCGTATGTGTCATTTCCCAATCTTCTATGTCCATTGTCTTCGGTGGTTTGCACAGAAAGAAGAATTTTCCGTTTGTACTCGTCCATTAAATCCGGTATTTCAAACGCTTTTTCATAAATTATAAAGTAAACAACTGCGCAATCAACTCCAACGAGAGCATTAAAACAAGCAACAAACGGAGCTTCACTGAAGAATTTAATCGCAAAAAATAATCCAAAAACTGAAAGGGAGATACAGTATATTTTAAAAATGAAAATAAATTGTGAATTGCTTCTGTTAAATATGTGAATTAAAATCTGCTTACGACGACATCGGCGCAGCTCCTCCAATGCAGCTCCGCCCAGTAAACCATTTGACATGATGTCGCTGTTAAGAAAGCGAAACAATAATTAACAACTGTAGCATTTGTGAAGCAACTTGTCACTAGGAAGATTAGAAAGTTTGTTTTGCAAACCTTTTCTGAATTCTAAGTTGAAGGCGAGAACAAATGTGTTCTAGAAACGAGAGATGAAAGTGAAGAAAAACATAAAAGTTTGAAGATATTTGCAGTACATAGTACAACTCAACAAACATGAACAGCACGTAGCTTCATATGTTCTTGTAACCGTCTCCTAACAAGTGAAAGAATAAATAGGGATGCGTCAGATCGCTCACAAAAACTGGAACTCCTAATATCGTAGAGATGTATACAACTAATGGCAAATATTTCAAAAGCAACTGCTGCTTTGAAATAGAGCGAAGTCGTATTTCACGCCTTTTTGTTCCTCTTGCAGAACTTTCAGATTTATTACCATTTCCATTTCCTGAACCTCCCTCATTCCACACTATGCAAATGTACTGACTGTACTTCATCAGGTTAATGTCCATTAAAATACTGACTGCAATCCGGAAACAAACAAAAAATGAACAGAGAAGTGATCAAAGTTAAAATCTGTCTTTGACGCGTGAACCAGCAGAAAAAATTGTTTTGCAACGTGTGTAAAAAGCAAAAACTTTGTAACCACAAACGTGTACCAAATACAGAGTCTCCACAGAGATTTCGGTTTTTTGATCTTTTGTGTTTTGGCATCAAACTCGAATGGAATTATACAGATTTGAGAAAGAATTCGCATCGTACAAACATGTGCCATATTGCTTTACAGAATTTTGTACATGTTTCAAAATGAAGTTACTAATGTTGGACAATATTGAAAATTGGTTTTGTATTTATTCCTTAAAGTGAAACACAAGCAGCCTGGACAGAGGAGAAAACTTTATTGGGACTCTGGGCTCGACTTTTTGCAAACACAATAAGGTTATTCTACGCGTCTGGGAATCATCCGATTCAGTGCCGAACCCACGTATATAACTATAAGAAAGTTAGAATATTTGTACCTGGAGGTGTTGTGCTCTGAATCGTCAGGCCTAATAAACGACTCATATGTATGTCCGTGTATACAATATGAAGGGGCGTAAGTTTGGTCGTCTTCAGTCTACTTGGCCACTAGTTAAAATAATATTTTGACTTGTTTGTTGTTTCTGATCGCTTATATAGACTACTATATGTACATATGTGAAAGAGCCGAACCCAGCATGCTATACTACATGTGTCCGTCATATATTTTATAGCAAAGATCAGACTTTGGAAAGCCTACCTACCGCCTAGTCTATTTGTTTTTGCAGAATCAGTATACAGCCTATCGTCTAGCCTATCAGACTATCTATCTTTTTTTAAAGCCTACCTATCGCATGTTTAAAACTCTGGCGGACTATCGTCTATTTTTTATTTAGCCTACAATAGGCGTATTTGTTAACGACCGACGATTTGTATTAGTAATAAGGTACCGATTTAGGTTTATGAAATTCGTAAATTGATAAAAAAGAAAAGCAATCAACCGCGTTGTACTACATGCAACTAACAGCTGTCCCGAGCGTCGGTTCTTTTAAGTGCAGCCAGATAGGCCAAAAGTTCCTACTAGGCAGCTTTTGCCTAGCAAGCTCCTAATTTTATAATGCCTATTTTAGCCTAGCCTATCAATCAATATTTTAGCTTGACCTGCCTATCGCCTAGCCTATTATTGCTTAAAATTGCGGTGTACCCTAGCCTATCGCCTATTTTTTGCCTATTTTTCTAGGCTATATAAGCTCCGACCTTTGGCTTTATAGTGTTGCAAAGAGGAACATATAGCTTATAGAAAATAACTAAAATATTCAACTTTTGTTTTTGACATAAATTGAAGTCGGACAAAAACATGCCAATAATTTAAGAAAAATATCTTTCCAGAATACCAGACCAGAGTAATAAATTGCCTAAGTATGACAACTTTGTATATATGAAGCAGAGGCGTGGTTTGAGATATAAGTATGTAATATGTACATATTGTGATGAGTACACATATTAAATTACAGGTACTACGCTTTAGCTTTGAAAGTATATGTCAAATGGTATAAAGAAACATATCGAGCGAATGAAGTATCGTTCTATTGTAAAGGCAGCAGTATAGCTTAGTATAATATGTTTAACATTATTCAATATGTGAAAATAAGTATGAAAAACATTTTGCTATGGTGTTTTGTCCCACTTAATCTTTTGACGTCTAAAGGCCGACGATTGAAGGGTTTAGAAAATATGCTTCTATTTATAATGGTATATAACATAGCGTTAGTATTTGCTGAAAGCTCGAATTTAGCAATTTCGAAGCCAGGCAGGTAATACGCACAAGTATGAATAGGAAAATAAATGACATGGTTGGACATTGGTAAATAATTAATGAATGGACGAGAAGAGAGTAATTAAATAGTTTGACAGAAAATTATTTTAGACTGTCGCGTCCCAGCGTTGCTATACACTATACATAATATGATAGAATGTCAAATTAAAGGCGTGTATACTGTTATATTACCTAGGTACTTTTTTGGCTTATTGTTTTTAAATAAAACCCGGTAGCAACAATAATAACTGGATATAATTTTATAAAAAATACAAAGTACCAAGTCAACGGTTGACCATACCGATGAGGTCATTTATGTCCAATCCCCAAAACTTAAAATTGAGTCGATGTTGAAGGTTTAAAACAATAAGGGGTCGCCCATAAATGACGTCATGGGAATAGTCAAGCAGCCTACATGGGTATTCGTGGTACCGCAGGTTAAGGATAGGCATTTACGCAACGGGAAAGCTGATGGCAGGAGGGTCATAGGGATTTAAAATAGAGATATTTTGATGACGTCATTTATGGATGAACCCAAACGTACTTAGTTCTGAAATACTAAACTCTTAACTAATCATTAGCATATCATTAGCTATCGTTTTACTGGTGGGGCAATAAAACTTGATATTATTGTAATTATTTAGAAATAAGATAAATCAGGGAAAATAGATATTCCATGTTCTCTATTTGAAGCTACTTAAGTTCATAATTGATTACATTTATTTATATTAGGCACATATTTATTTCTAAAATGTAAAAATAGCTCCATATATTTTCAAATGTGTGAAAGTGAAAATTTTTTGGTTTTCACAGTGTGACGTTTACAAAATTACGATTACTGGGACTGAATTAATGTCCATAAGTACTACTGCTACTTGCCTACTACCAAGCAATAACGGCAATACAACCAATAAGACTGGATTTATCGTTTGGTTTAAAACAATCAAAATTATTTCTTTTGTTTCTGTCGATAGTCCTAGTCCTAAACAGAAACCGGTAGAGTCAATAGGTCTGCTTCAATATTGATGTCATCCTATGTTAAAGATAGCCAATTGCGCAATGAGGAAGCTAGTAAAAGCGGGGTCAAAGGGACTTAAAAATTAGGGTGTTTTACATGACATATTTTAAGGGCAACCCCCATGAGGTGATAAGAAGGTAGATACACTTATAGTATACGCGTATAGAAAGAAATAAAATAAATAAAAACAGTATAAGCATGACGCCGTTCAATTTGTTTTGATGTATTTGCAAGCTTTATATCGATGGGGCAAAATAGACAGTGCATTTTTACTTTATTAATTCGCATTAAAGTAGGATTCGTGATTAGCCACTTTAAAAAACGAGAGCAATGGATGAGTAAACTTTATTTTTAAAAGTCAGACTAAAAATCGTATTTAAATAATTTAAATTTTGTAATGCAGTTATTTACAGTTAGTAGCAAGAATGCAACTTTTAAAGCAGATACATACATGATCGTACTATTTAAAAACATTCAAATAGAACATTTTACATTTTGTTAATCAAAGAAATAGATTTGTTTTATAAATCAATGAAGCAGACAGTTTACATTTTCCTAGGTCAAGTACATACAACATTTTAAACCTTTTTTTTTAAATCAACTCCATAAAACATTGTAGTTGGAACTTTATTTTGATTGCACTCACAAGTCCTCCTTACATTTTTGATTCTTGTCGATCCCCTTTAGGCGAATAATAAGTTTTGGGTGCCTCAACAGAAAATTTCTAAACAATTTGAAAAAAAACGTACGATGGTATAATTACAAATAATATTATAATCCTTATTCTGTCCGTATTTATTTAAATCTGGAACCGTAACAGTACAATTTCTTATTATGATACTGCGGGGACTTTGGGGATATGTCGTCGTTTATTATGGACAGAAATGAAATAAATAAAAATAAATTTTGATGAGTTTTGCTCCATTCATTTCTTTTGACGATGTGTTGCAGTGTAAATAGTGTAATTACGTGCCAGTAGCATTTCTACGTCAAACTAAATAGACACGCTTAGGATCAGCGAGAGAAATAAAATACCTAAGTGAGTGAACAAAAACTCAAGATTAATTAATTTTAAATGTTAGTGCCGTTATTGCTCAGTAATAAGGAAGTACCAGTAGTACTGATTACTGATGCAAGGTACAGAATTTGGAGGTCGCAGGCTGTTAAAACTAAAAGGAAATTTGATTTCTGTATGAAGTTCATCAAAAATATACTTTATATTTTTTATAAAATTAAACACACCTAATATTGCTACTGGCGAATTTTATTAATTACGTACTTTTGAAAACAATAAAGTATTCTATTTTTCCGTGATTTTAAAATTGTATAACATTTTAACGTTTTTGTAGTTAGTGGAATTTATTAGTTTTTTTATAAAAATTAAAAATACATATATTTAAGGTAATAAATAATCGCTTGTGTACAAGCTGATGTTTAATAGATAAAATGAATTCTTAGAGTTGCAAATGAAAAAATACGCATAAATGCGACTTCTACGTAATTTTACTATTTGTTGTAAATAACTGCAATAATAAATTAGAATTAATTTAATACCATAAAAAATCGCCTGACTGAAAAATGAAATTACCTCATTCATTGATCTCGGTTCTTGTCGTTGATCATCTCAAATCCTACTTCAACAGGGTTAAATAAAGTGAAAAGGTTCAAAATTGATATGGAAAATTTTGATCCTTTTCAGCCGTCTCAGCAAATATTGAAAATTTTACTCACACAGGTCGTACGTCAACCTAATATCTTAGTTGAGCTATTAATTCGAACGGATTGCACAGTATAATATTCTACATTGCATTGTATTAGGGATGGTCCATAAATGATGTCATCAGTAGGGTCAGTGTTTCTAGTCGGGTACTGATAACATGCCATGCCATGTTAAATAGAACCATGTATGCAATACTAACGCTGAAGACATAGGGAGGTCATAGAGACCTACAAATTGGGGTTGTGTGATGACACTATCTATGGACGACCCCTTTTAGGTGATGCCTTTACAGTAAATTTAGCCGTTTACGTAATGTTTAAGTCTTGACATGGAGGTTATAGGCTAAAAAAATGATAATTTGGGAGACATCATTTATGGACCTCTTCTAAAGTATGTAACGTTTTATTTAATACATAATTAAAATTCCTTGTCATTCCATAAAGTAAGAACCATAAAGCGTCCAGCGTCCAACAGATCTTCAGGCCAGAAGTGGAGTTATTAGAACTCGGGTCTGTAATAGGCCGCGAGGGTTTGCCATGCTTTAACATTACGGGTCTCTTAAACAGCGTGGCTGGATAAACCTCTAAGTTTTAATGAAACGCGGGTCGTTGTATCAAAGAAATTACGGTTAAAAATGTCGAAAAGAAAATACTAATTTCCTATGAGAGAAATCAGTTAACTAAAAACTAAGGTTTTGAAGTGCAATCATATTTTTGAGAACTTGTAATAATTGTAGAGTGCAAACGAGATTTAGAGAAATTAACCGTCTCAATCTTACAGCTCCCTTGTATATTAATATGAATTTTGGTGCTTTCTTAACAACCGCAATTTCGCCAACATCACCTGCAATTGAATTTGTGCGCTTTCTACGCCGACATCTACTAAACGGCGTGGAAATTATTCCCCGGAATTGAGTCAAATAATGAAAAAAATATGAGTTAAGCTCTGTGAATTTTAATAAACATAATTTAATAAATGCAAAATGTTTCATATAAATGTGTTTTTAAGGAGTAAAACGTTCTATTCACAATGGTTTTAAAAAGTAAAAAAAATTCTACTAACCGGTTTTTGAAAAGTAGAAAATTTTCTTTATTCATGCTTTTAAAAAATGAGCAATGCCCTATATTTACTTGCTTTTGAAAATTGCAAAATGTCTTAATTACATACTTGCAGAATTTTTGATCCCAGAAATTTCATTTTTTTTGTAGATAGCGTATTTTAGTTTTAGTAAAAAAAATCCGGCGCTTCGCGCCGGATTTGTCGACCGAGGGCGGGCCCGAAGTAGATGCTGAGCTACAACAAAGGCACAAGATAATTTATTTTACGCTAAAAGATAACATAAAATTTATGAAAGCTCCCCTACCATGAATGAGCTATATACAAATGAGAGTAGCATGTAGTTCAATGTAGCTCCCAAACTTTTATAAATTTCACCATTCACAAATGCCGTCATTTATGAAAGCTCCTCTACCATCAATAAGCCATATATGGTTGTACGTGGCATCTAGTTAAAAAAAGCTTTAATATTTTCGAAAATTGCATGATTCACAAATGACGTCATTTATGGAGCCTCCCTTACAATCAATAGGCCACATCCAAATGTACGTGGCAAGCAGTTAAAAACAAACGTTGAAAACAATTGTAAAGTTAAAACATCTATATTTCATATAGATAGGTTCGTGACAAGTTGGTATAATGGTTTAGAAAAAAATTCAAAAGTTGGCAATGGTGGTACTAAAAACTGTGATATTTGTGGGACGTCAATATAGACGAACCTTGAACATCTATAATCCATAAAGATATCTTTGTTTGAATCATATGTTTGTGACATGTTGTAAAAATACGTTGAAAAAATAATTTAATTTCAAATTGGAGGTACCTAAAACTATGATATTTTTGGGACGTCATTATGTACGATCCCTAAATATATATAATTTGTATTGATATAATTGTGACATGTAGGTAAAACGGTTTGGAAAAAAGTTCAAAAGTTGGCAATGGGGGTGCCTAAAACTATAATATTTGTGGGACGTCATTATGTACGATCCCTAAATATGTATAATTTGTATAGATATAATTTTGACATGTAGGTAAATTGGTTTGGAAAAAGGTTCAAAAGTTGGCAATGGGGGTGCCTAAAACTATAATATTTGTGGGACGTCATTATGTACGATTCCTAAATATATATAATTTGTATAGATATAATTGTGACATGTAGGTAAAATGGTTTGGAAAAAGGTTCAAAAGTTGGCAATGGGGGTGCCTAAAACTATGATATTTGTGGGACGTCATTATGGACGAACCCTAAATATCTTTAATCTATATAGATGTGTTCGTGACATGTTGTTAGTATAGGTTAAAAAAATTGAATTTCAAATTGGGGATACCTAAAACTATGATATTTGCGGGACGTCATTATGGACGAGTCCTGAATATCTATAAACTATATAAATATGTTCGTTTAACATTGCAGTGCCAGACTCATGACTATTATCCCAGGGTGCATTGTTAACGTCTGTAAAATGATAAGGAAGGAGAATTCCGAATGCCTGAGCTGGTATTCGAAGAGTGGACCCCCGTCATGAGAACGAATATTTTCCAATTTTACATTGCAGTGTAAAACCAACGACCACTATACCAGTCTACCAGTCTGCCTTGTGAACGTACATATGTCAGCAGTACATTTACTTGTAATGGATATTGGTGAAAATTTTCTGTGTATTTTTAATGTGTATTTCTAACGGCGAAACTTTACAAGCTCTTAGCTCCATATATACCTTCCATGTATTATCAACCCTTTTTTTTATCTTGAAACATTGATTTAATTCTTGGTCGGTTAACCTGCTAATTGCGAAGAAACTATAACTTAAATAATAACCAAAAACTATACAGCACTTCTCCCTCGCTTTTCTGGGCAATTAAAAAAGGTTTTAAATTAAAATATTCAAAAATGCGACCTGTAGCGTGCGACCAACAGCCATTGTGACAGACAGACAGACAGACAGACAGACAGACAGACAGACAGACAGACAGACAGCAAAACCCAGACCAATAGATGCTTGCTCAGCATCTAAAAATGAATGAGTGAGTGATTTTGACTCTTCTTTCAAAGTTTGTCGTAGATTTTTTACGTAGTTATAAAAAAACAACGCAGTTTTAGCAACAAAAAAAATGAGGGTGTATAAATTAAAAGAATGCGAAGATAAAGGATCGTCCATAAATGGTGTCATCTGTGGAATCAGTAGCTCTGAAAGCACTGATGACATGCCAGGTTAAAGATATCCGTTTACGTTATGTTTAACTAATGAAAATCCCACCTTAATGAAAACCGAAAAAGACTTTGATTAACCAACCAAGAACCTTAAAAAATGTCAAGATGGACGCAACGAAAATTAATCTACTCATATCCAATACAGTTGTTTCATTAGGTTAGCTAAAACTTAAAGGCGCACTAATTGCTATAAGAAATAATGTTAAAATGGCGCATTTTAAATTTTAGCCAGAAATAAAATTAGCTGTCAAAAAACACTAAATTGGATACGTAATGAAAAATAAGAATGTCGATACTCTTGACGCCGCCTAATGTTAGTTCGATTAAATCTTCTAAGAACTATTATGTCCCTACAGGTTATCTATGTGAACTGCAGGAGTAATTACAATTTTGTGTTTTAGTAGCAAGGGATGCACATTACTTATAAATTCCAATATTATGATTATTTAGGGTCGGGGGCAAAAATGACTCAAAGTTAGGTACTGATTTTTTTCTTTAATCTAATGATTTAAAATGCAGTTGAAAACAGTACGCGCTATTTTAAGTAGGATTTTTAGCGACATCCTTTATGAACCACTTTCAAGTATGTAACATTTTGTATAATAATCAGAAGTTCTTGTTTTTTCGCAAATTAAGAACCGTAACCGCAAAGTAAATCCAGGGGCGGATCCAGGAATTGTATACGGAGGGGGCTAATCGCCTCCTGGAGGGGGCTTACAATGTTAAGAAGATAGGAGCAGCCATCTTGAAAAATGGCCGCTCCTATGTTCGCAGTGTTAAAAAAGTCGCTTCTAGGGGGGGCTAAAGCACCTTAGCCCCCCCCCCTTGGATCCGCCCTTGAGTAAATCCTCCCACCAAGGGGAGTTATAAGACTTAGGGTCTCTAATAGAGCACAGGGGTTTGTTATGTTTTAACATTACGGGTCTCTAAAACAACGAGGAGGGTAGAGCTTCGAGTTTTAATGCTACACGGGTCGTTGTGTAGAGAACAAATACGGTTGAGGCAGTCAAAACGAAAATACTAAATTTTGATATCCCAATTCCCATTAAAGTGAGTTAAGTATAAAAACTGAGTTTTTACAACTTGTCCTAAAAATTGTTGTAAAATATTGCAATCGCAGTTTTTAAACGAGATTCAAAGAATTGAACGGCGTCAAGTTTAAAGCTTATTACTACCTATCTACTACCTACATAATTGACCGGAATTTTGAAAATTTTGCAATACTAAACCAATTTCATCGAACCATATATCATTAGAAAGGTAATAACTAGTAGAATTCAAATAACGGAATGCGCCTCTATTATAACAAAATGTTTTCAAGATAACGGTCTTTTAATTTTTTAATTTCGCTTAAAATGTGTTGTATGGGCCACAATCAAAAAACAAAAAAAAAGTGTATGCTTATTTTTAAAGAGCTTTCAAATAATATATTACTCGACAAAATCCGTTAATTTTTTAAATTTGCAATTATGGTTTTTAAAAACTATTTTAAAACTAGTAACGAACGTGCTTGCAAACCATGTTCATTACCTTTGCCTAATTGTTACCATTCCAATGATATATAATTTGAGTGTGAGTCTATTAAGTGACCGGTCGAACTTGAGTTAACACAATATTTAAAATTTTGGCGGGAAATTCAAAAATTTGAATTTTGAATTTTTCGTTGTATTACACAAATTGATTATAAATAAGAAAGTACGCAGATTTTTCAAATTCAAACCGCCCTATTTTGCTGTAAGGGCTGCCATTAAACAAGAGCTGCGATTACACAAGGGCTTTAGCCCTTGTTTTTTTAAAATATTTTTTTATTAATTTCATTTTTCTGCTTTATAATCAAATGGAAATAGAAATGCATCTAAGCAAATATAGTCATTTTTATCCGTTGACATCTACTCAACGGCGTAGAAATTGATCAATGGAATTGAGTAAAATGAGACAAATAAAATACTGCCAAATCCGACTATCAGTAGGAGCTAAAGTCATTGAATTTCAATACACATCAGTGAAACCATTTTTACAGAAAAAGTCAAAACAGGCTATTTCCATTTTAATTTAAATCAAAATGGGCTATTTTAAAAAATATAAATGAGGTTTATGCGTTAAATGCTAATTAAGGGGTTTTAAAAACTTCACAAATGTTTCATTTACATACTTTTAAACAGTGCAAAATATCAAATTTGTATGTTTTTAAAAAGTAACAAAATGTTTTATTTTTGTTTTTCGAGCCATTATTTTTTTGAAGATAGCGTATTTTGTTAGATACAAATTTGCTTCTATTATTATTTATGTGTGTTTTTATTTTCGAACTGGAACAAAAAGCTTTCAGCACTACTGTGATATGGATTATGATGCGTAAAAATTTAGTATTGTCATTTGTGGGTTGTGAATAATGAACTGTGTTGTGTAAAATATTGCCTATATAACAGTATTTTTTTAATTGTTTGTTTTGTAATTTAAAGTACAATCAAAATGAGGCATGTGTCATAAATAAACACTAAATGAGGTTGGTGCTTGAGTTATTAATAACGAATAAAAATGCAAAATGTTTCATATCAATGTTTTTTTAAAAGAAAAAAATGTATGTATGTATGTATGTGTGTGTATTTATACAGCTTTGGTTCTTAACCTCAAGGGTATAACCTACTGTTTTTCTATGCAACATTGCTATGTGAACCACTAGGAAGGTGCGAGTGTATAGTACACTTGACCAGGTATAGTGGTTCATGTTTTTCTTAACTCTAGTTCAACTAGTATACTGATATAGACTACTTACTGTCGTACTCCTGGAGAGATATATATTTATACTGGTTTTCACCAGATGCCTACAGTCTGTATTTTTCCAGCTTAGCCGAGGACAACGAAGAAGAGTAGAACGAGACTGGTACAGGGTTCTCAGGACTGCAACAGCTTCGCATTCGCTCCGCTCCTAACCCGCCAGCAGTCACTCTTAACGAGAGCGGAGAGTTGGCGACGGCCTGTAGTGGACGAGGAAGAGAGGAACTTCGAAATGAATCTTGAGTCTATACATTTGAATGTACAGTGTTCAGGCATGTAGTAAACTACTATTAAGCTGACTTGTATCTCTGTCTCAGGTAGGAACTACCACAGATAAATACAACCAGCACCCAAACACTTTAGACTCTCACACCCACCCCGTTCAACTCCCCCAACGCCCCACCAAGCCCCATCCCCCCACTGCCCACAATCCAGAGCACTACTGGCTGTCCCCGACTTGGTGACAAGGCGATGCATTACATCTCCAAGCCACCAAGCCGGGGTTAAAAGAGTAAAATGTATCATTTCTACATGTTTTGAAAAGCTTAAAAATATCTATTTACATGCTTTTAAAAACTTCAAGATGTTTTTAAAACATATATTTTGAAAGTTTCAAATTTTCTTTATTTATGTTTTTAAAAAATAAACAATGTGCCTGATTTGCTTGTTTTTAAAAACATTTTATTAGTGTTCCTTATTTCTGTCTTAAAAATTGGGATACTCTCATGACGTCATTTACGAATGATTCATTTTTCTTCTAGTTACAATAATGCAAAACAAAAAGTGCTTCCTACATTTTATTTTTAACTAATGTTTTATTCCCTCCAAAATGAAGACCATCTAACAGCAAAAGGTTTTAAAATCACAAAATCAATTTTTAAAATATTCATAAAGCACTCTCGTAAATGCAAGATGTGCTAAAATCTTTGATTTTTAATTCACATTATTAAATACATTTTTACTCACTGAATAATACTTTTGCCATAATTCATAATATTCTCCAGCTCAATGGAAATTAAGCTTCTGATATTTAATCTTTTTTTCATGTCTTTGCCGTTCTGTAGCTTCTACGGCTCAGATTTTCACGAAATTTAATGTTTTGTAATCCTTAGCGTGTTTTTTAAAAACTGATTTCAGTTTTTTAAATTAAAAACTTAAAAATACAAAAATGGATTTTTAAGCGGGGTGCTAATTTTGATAGTAATGGAAATACAGGTTTGATTATGTCCTTAAGTCACACAAGTTTGTTGAAATCTCAAATTTTTATAATTATTGTTTCCCTAGTATCGCGGCCTGTCCTGCGGAACGAATGAAACTGCATGCTACAAGACAACAAGATTAGATGTGACATCATTAAATGCTTATTCTATTCCAGTCCGAGTTGAATTTATGGGTTTAAAAGATACAAATATTTTTAATTTTACTTAAATCGCTGTAAGATGTGACCCAGGATCTTGTAAAACAGATTTTGTTAATAAAAAAACAAATGTTAGATTTAAAACTGCGACATTCAGCAGCATACATAACAACTTCATAGCAATAACATATCAGAAAATCATAGTATAATGTATGTATGTATGTATGTATTGATTTATTGCATATACGGGCCTAGGCCCACACACAAATCTGATTAATATTTTGGTTACATTAGTTTTGTTTAAGCAAAGTTATTGTTAGACCATCGAAGCTCATATAATATTTGTTCTTAAAATTTAACATGTTTGATGTAATGCATTAGTTAACAATGATTAGTGATTAGTAATTGAAACCCTCATAGATATAATGCCAGACAGAGACCTCTCCGAGACCTTATTTCGGTAAATTTGGAAGCGGTCCTGGCTGCCAGTTACTGAAGTCGAAATTCAGCCAACCGGTATTATATTTTCTAAGAAGTTTTGATCACAATATCTTGTAAAAATAGTAACGTTATTATATTTTGATTCACTACCCTAATATTTCCTTCCGTATTTAACAATTTATTTCTAGTTTAATACTCATCATTAGCAGCTGTATCTTCTAATTTATTTTTTTTATTTATTGAACACAGTTTGCATAAAGCTGTACTTTAGAATTAAACACTAACAATTCCCTCCAACATCAAATTTTCACAGTTTGTTGCACTCGTTTTCACCTATGATCTTAGTTGAGAAGCTAGCTTTATTTAAACATGCTATAGGAAAATGTTTAGCGTATTTTTCAATAATATTGTGTCCTTGTAGGTGTCAACTCTAATAGCTCCAAAAACAGCTCATTTATCACTTGCGGTTAAAGTACAGTTACTAATTTTAGTAAATTATATTAGTTTATTTAGCATAGACGCATTTGACAATTTGATTCTAGTTTTAACTAGTTAGATTATATCGTTTAGATTATAGGATCATTTCAGCGGTGCACCTTGGTCAGAGTTATTCCGTCACTAGTGTATCTGATGCCATCAGCTTCAAAAGAGTAACTTCCAGCGTATTTAACAGTTTTAATTGAAGGGTCCCGTTTCTTTATCCAGTATTGATTTGTTAGGTGCATGTAGATTTCTTGTTCTTTTTTACTTCGGCACTGTTGGATATAGACTTGCGGTAAAGATTCCTTTAATCGAGACTTCTTTTGAAGCACCAAACTCACTTCATCCTCGTCAGCTAGCTGGACAAAAAGAAGCGGAGGTTTGCCTTGAGTTTTGTTGCAGATTCGTTTTGCTTTCACAATATGTGTGTAATTTAGTTTAAGGGTGTCTATAATTACTGATTTAGCATCCTTGACTGGTGAGTAACTAACGGGTAGGCCTGTGATTAAAATTTCTTTACTTCTGTTCGGTCTCTCAGGTTCATTCACTTTTGACTCAACACTTTGAAGTCGTTTTTCTAACTCTCTAAATTTTGCTTTTATAATATTGACTTCAATTTCTAGTCTTGAGGTAGATTTTTTCATCCTAGCATCTAGTGATTTCAATTTTGTTTCCATGTTGGTTTCCAAAGATACTAGTCTTGAATTAATTTCTTTCTTAAAGTCTTCAATCAGAATTATCATGTTAGCGGTGATTTGTGATGTTATTTGTTGGCTGAGTTGCGATAGTTGCTGAGATTGTTGCTGAGATTGCTGAGAGAATTGCTGGGAGAGGTTGGCGGCTAGCTGCTCGTGTCCGGTCGGTACTGGGATTTTCTTTTTGTTCGGCATAATTCGTATCTTTTTAGTAATCTTGTATTCCTGATGTTTTTCTCAATTCTACCAAAATATACGTGTTGCTAGTATCTTAACACCTTTTTACAAAAAATATGGAATTTGTGGGCCTACGGCCTACGTATAAAAGAGAAGGAACTTAGCTTTATGTTTTAAAGTTGATTCTTGCTTTTTGGATTTATTTCTTCTCCTTTTAATTTCCTATGTATGTACTTCCATGAGTTTCCTTCGTCTGATGAGCTGGCGGCGTGGCAGGATTTTGAAAATACGTAAAACACTAACTAGTTAAAATAAATCTATAAATTTTTGATCGAATTATACTTGCTGAGGTACTTTAGTATTCAATTACGAGTTGAAAGTATACAAAAACTGTTAATTAACTGTTCAAAATTCAAAAGTAAATTAAAATTTATGAATTACTTCGGGACTACTTAAAAATTTATATGTTCGCGGTTTGCGTGCTCGATGGTCCTCAAATCATAGTATAAAGTAATATTAGTGCTTTATCGGATATTTAGTATCAGTATCAGGTTTTGCTGTAAATATGTTAGAACATTAATCATGAAGTTAGAAATATAATATCGTGAGTGAAGAATCAAAATGGCCTATTTCCAATTTATTAAAGAGTCAAAACGAACTATTTGAATAAGAACTACAATAAATGAGGTTGATGCGTTAAATTTTATTTATAGCTTTAAAAAGTGCAAAATGTTTTATATGCTCGGTTTTAAAAAGTTCAATTTAAATGTTTTTCAAAATTTCAAAACTCTCTATTTACATTTCTTAAGGAACGAAAACTGCACTATGCACATTTTTTACAAAAATGCAAAATGTTTTCTTAAAATGTATATCAAGCGACAAGTATTCTGTTTCCAACGTCATAACACTGAAGCGGCGTCTTTTAGCAGGTATCAGCATTTAATTATTAGGAATTGTACGTTAAGGTGTAAATAACCATTCATTTGCAGGTATAAATGTTTGTTTTGCAAACTTCAAGTTTTCTTTTAGGATTTAAATTTTGAAATAAATCACGTAACACTCATTAGTTTTTACATTTATTGACTTGTAGTGTACATAGACTTATTGTAGTTTTTACATTTGATCAGTACACAGTTTAAATAATTTGCTTATTTACGTAATTCACATTATAATTTACATACATTGACACATTTATTGTGCGTTATAACTTATATTTGTAATACGAGTCTAATTCACTAGCAATGTAACAAAAAACTTGCACCGAATGGTGCCCAGTAAACATACAGTGTTTCTAATGTATGAAAATGTAAATATTAACTATCACATATAAAGCTACATCTTTTGTTTTACATTTATTGCCTAGTGTAACATTTACATTTACATAGTTAAGCTAATGTTAACTCTTACTTAGCTCGCATAGCCTAAATAATTTCAACATATTACATTGGCAAAGTTAGTGTGCATAACAATTAGTGTAATTAATACGCACCGATAATACACTCAAGACTAACAAGAAAAAAGTACTGTACAAACAGCAATTGCAAAATTCAAAATATCAAATAATAATTTGAAATTAGTTGTCATTACTATTCAAATAATCCGCAATGTTTTTGTGAGAAGAGAGTCAAGTATGTTTGATTTTTTGAATTTTTTGTGCCATCTCTGTTAAAGTGATCAATACAAGATGACTTAATTATTTGTTGGCTAAACGTTGGACTAGATTTTACAAGCACATTACAGACAGCTTTATACAACGAATGACATTTTGTCAAAAATAAAATACCAAAGTTACACCATTTACATATTTCAATTACATGTATGCAAGTAGCAGAGATGCTAATTGCTTGACAACAAAGTCAATGAAAAGCAACATTGAGATCTTTTCCATTACGCTAACCCCACCAACCTCAATTCCCCTGCAGCGGATGGACCAAACCAAAGAGTGCGGTTCCATTTGAAGTAAACGAGTTTCTTGGCGTAAGTGTCATCCCCCCAAATTCTACGTCCGTTGTCTTCCGTGGTTTTGACCGAAAGAAGAATAAGTCGTTTGTACAGTTTGTAGTTTGTACTTGTCCATAAAATCCGGGATTTGAAACGCTTTTTTGTAAATTACAAAATACAAAACTGCGCAATCAATTCCACAAAGTGCATTAAAACAAGAAACAAACGGAACTTCACTGAAGAATTTAATTGCACAAAATAATCCAAAGACTGAATAGGAGATACACATTATTTTTAAAATTAAAATGAATTGTGAATTGCTTCTGTTGAACATGTGGATTAAAATCCGTTGACGACGACATCGGCGCAGCTCTTCAAATGCCACCCCACCCAACATGCCATTAGACATCAGGTTTCTGTTAAGTAAGCAATACAAACACAAATTCAGCAATAATGAAAAAAATCGTGTCTTGAAAAATTGAAAAGTGTGTTTTATAAACCTTTTTCAAATTCCAAGTTGAAGGCGATTGCAAGTGTGTTCCAGAAACGACAGATGGAAGTGTTCAAAAACAAAAAGTTGGAAGATATATGAAATACAAAGTATAACTCAACAAACATGAACAAAATGTACGTCCACATGTTCTTGTAATCGTATCCTAGCAAGTGAAAAAATAGCTGGGGACGCGTTGGATCGCTTACATAAATTAGAACTGCAAATATAACTGAAGTGTATACAAGAAAAGGCAATTAGTTCAAAAGCAACTCCTGTTTTGACATGTCACAAAGTCGTATTTTACGAATTTTTGTTGAAAAAGACGACGATTGAAGGGTTTGGGAAATATGCGTCTATTTATTATGTTATAAAACATTGTATGAATCTTTGCTGAAAGACTTTGAAGCCAGTGAGGTAATACGTACAAGTGTAGGAAAGTAAACGACCTTCGTTGTTTGTTAACCATAAATATATCGATTAAAAGACGGTAATTAAATAGTTTGACTTCAAAATTATTTGACGTCGTCCCCTCCCATCGTTGCTATACAAACCATTTAGTGTCAAACTATTGGTGTATACATTATTACATTAGGAACTTTATAGTTGCTGAGCTTAAGTATCTATTGTAATGGTCTTGCCCGTCCGTCCGTACGTCCGCCAATTGGTACCATGCTACAGGTCAAACCGTGCGATTTTCCTGATTTTCTTGATACTACTTTTGAACAACCACAAATGCAAGCAGGCAGGTCTAAATTGTTTGTGTAATTTGCTCGGACTGACTTACTAATTTTCGACAATTAACATTTAAATGCACCATTGCCAAAACTTAGTGAAGTAAACTACACAAAAACGGGTAAAATACGTGTAAACACGTACAAAACAAATGCACAAAATACGTGCACATACAATTTCTTCTTAATTCTGCCGGGCAAATACAATTATTTCATATAATAGAAGTGCAAATTCAACCAATCCACGCTACAGTAGTCTTTCGGTCTCTCACATCAGACACGCAAGGAATGTCGTTGCGTGGGCTCATTGGTTAGGCACAAATGATGTCACTTGAATATTCCTTTTAGAAACACTCCCCCCCCCCTCCCCCCAACCCAGCTGTTATCGCATTGACTTTAGGTAAACGGCTTGGGTGTTAGGCAAAAATGATGTCACGTAAATATTCCGCTGGACACTCCGATCAAACTTTTATCGCATTGGCATTATATAAAAGAGTTAGAAGCGAGGTACAAACGATATCAAGTGAGTAATACTAGAAAACGCCCCCACCCAGCTGCTATTACAGTGACATTAAATAAACGGCTTAGGAGCTGGGCACAAATGATGTCACGTGGATAATCTTTATAAACCCCTCCAGTTAGCTGTTATCACATAGACTTTAGATAAAGGGCTGGGCACAAATGATGTCACGTGAATAATCTTCTTGAACCTCTTTTGTTAGCTTTTATTACATTGACTTTAGAAAAACAGCGTAGGGGTACGGCACAAATGTCATTACGTAAATATTCCTTTTAGACCCCCCCACCTAGACGTTATAGCATTATTATTAGATAATTGGGTTTGCGGCTTGGCACAACCGATGTCACGTAAATAATAATATCAGACAGTGATGAAACCAACTCGCTGTAAGCTCAGCATCTACCTTGAGCCCGCAATCGCTAAATCCGTCCTTTGTCTTTATATGAAAGCTGTCATTTGCAATAATAGGTGGGTATAATGAAATCAATACAAAGTATATTTGGTGATCACCTTACAGCAATCAAACTGTTCTTTTTTGGGTTGACGATTCCTTTCAGGTTTAGTGCCTTGCGACTTCCGACTTTTGTACTTTGAATAATTTTTCGGCATGGTACGATGGTACGATGACGTAAAAACTATACGCTTACCGTATCTCCTTCAACAATAGGCGGGTCTGTAGTAATATAGACGTGTCTTGGATGTCAGAGTTTGAGAAGAATTCGGGTCCAGGTCTTTTTACACTATTATGTGGCAGTAGATGGACCTGTAAAAGTAGAGGGATTAAAATTATATTTCTTGCATAATTATTTCGTAACTAAAAATGCTAAACTCTATGTTTCCTCTACAGTAATATTGAGAATACTTTGTTGCTAGCACCTATATTTGTTAGGTAAGGGATCCCCTAGAAATGACATCGCAGGTACAGACAATAGCTCCAATTTGCTATTAATGACATGGTTAAAGCTTTCACTTCACCATTTACGCAAAGGTTAAGCTGCTCTTAGGGGAGTCAGAGAGTAATACGAATTGAGATTTTTTGATGACGTTACTAGTGGACGAACCCCTAATAAATTAGGCGAATGGAGGTCCATTTTGAATTACTTTTATAAGCACTGATATTTTCATCTCCTTGAGGACTATTAATGACTATGGAAAACATGTTATATCTATTCGTGAACTTTTAATAATAGAATGCTTCAGTAAGGGATCGTCCATAAACGATGTCATTGGTAGGGTCACTCCAGTGGGTCTAAGCACGCATTGATGACATGCTATGTTGAAGACAGCCATCTGACCAATAAACGACTTATATGTATTTACGTGTATAAAAGATTAAGGGGCGTAATTTTGCTCGTATTCAGTTTTCTTGGTCACTAGTTAAAATAATGTTTTAGATATTATCTGGTCGAGAGAAAGTAAAAGCTTTTATTTACACTGGTACACAATTGTACTTGCCTGAAAGACACAGTAACAAATATACATTGTTTCACAAAAACGATTTATAAAGTAACGATGAAGTCATACTGACGAAGGATAAAAATAATTAAGCTGGAACTATAGAATATAAATGATTATGTGCAATCCTGTTAGAACCACGAACAGCCGCTACAATTACTTCTTTAACCATGGAATAGGGCAATAGAAAACTCTTTCTAAACTGCTCAAAGAACTCCGTAATTGTTCCCCTTGCACCAACAAAAAGCCCAATAACTTCCATTTTCTCCAATCCATACTGTTTCATAAAATATGGAATACATTGGTTATATATTGCTTGCTTCTCCAAATCCACTTCTTTTGCTTGGTCTTCATTTTTTTCAAACCGTACTGTGGGGTCAATGATGTATCCAATTCGGGATGGAGTATCATAACATAAAATGTCAACACGTTGACTTGTGTCTGTACACGTCACTTCTTCATGAACAGTCCAAAAACGCTGCGATCCAGAAAAAGCTTTACGCAAATAACTTGCAACGATTGATCGAATTTCGTGATGTCTTGTGTTTCGAAGTAAATCACCTTTCTGACAGCTACCAGAACAATACAAACTATACAAACTATACGTACATATGTACTAAACCCAACATATTTGCCTGTGCTCTATAGTCATATATACACTTAAATAACTTTCAGAAACAATAGCGACATATTTCGATTGGGGCGTGAAACCAGGCCAAAGAAAAACATGTCAATAATTTAAGAGCAAATTTCAGCCAGCTTAATTATTTTCCAAGCAAATCAACCTCGTAGTTATGTATAAAGGAGCGGCTTAGTTTGACACAATTTAATATTCTGATAAACAGGAATTTAATTTCATGTCTCGAGCTTTAACTTTATGCTTAAGTAAAATGTTAAATTATCTAAAAGCACACAATACATAAGGTAGAATTCTATAGTAACAGTAGCCGTATAGGAACGTATACTTTTGGATTAAGTACAGTATATCTTCTAATACTACGTGGGTACCTCCTAATCGAAGTAGGTTTTACAGATTGAGTAGTTCGAGCGTTTTCCATAATACGTGGGGTTACAATGTCACATACACAATCATGGGGCGACCACTGTAATTCATTTAACCTTATACCCTATGTCACTATGCATTTACCTACTCGTGCAAACATTCAATTGGCTAAAATTTTGCTGGACTTTCTTAATTTTAGAAATGCCTGATGTTTTTTTTGAAAAGAACTCGCGTATTTTATATTGCGCGAGTCTCTTAACTTGGGCGGGGAAGGAAGCTTGAGTTTAAGCATGGGCCTACTACTAGAAAATATACGGTTCATGTAAGAAATTGAGTATCATGAGTATTATTTTGCATCATATGTTATAGGAACATGAAAAATATGCTAGGTTATTTTCATTGTATGAGAATCATTCGATTCAGGTACGAACCTGCATATATAACCACCATAAAATTGGAACATTGTACCTGGAGAATGTTTGTCAATGCAAACAAAATCAAGGGGCGTAATTTTGGTCGTCCTCAGTCGACTTAGTGACTAGTTAAAATAATATTTCAACTTCTTTCTGATCGCTCATTAGGACTACATGAAGAATGTTTTGGCAAACAGGATAAGTCCATTTTTAAAAAAAATTAGATTATTTGTGTTTTGTGTTAGTTGTTCTATTCAACTAGATACATTATTGTGTTGAATTGTAAAGGTCAAAGTTCAATCAAAGGAATTTTTTAAAATAGCCCAAATTTCGTTTTTTTCCAAAATGGGATAAGTCCACCTAAATCCCGTAATACTGATTTTTTGGTTTTTGAATATTTTCATAGTTTGCAGAAGACAATTAAGTGCGTGAATATTTTTTATGCAACAGAAAGTTAAATAGTTATAAATATTTGGTTTGACACAAAACGATTAAAATTTAGTGTCACGGATTTTTGACTTTATGTTGATTTATTGATTTTGAGGCAAAACGGGATAAGTCTTCTGAAATGATAAATATTCTAAAACATTTTCGTATAGAATTATGAAAGTTTTGCAATAGCGCTTTACTAGGTACAGTACCTGTAGAAAAAAACTGAATTAAAAAAAACTAAATACGTCACCATTTATACATTAGCCGTTGTTCGTGTAAAATTTGATGTGAAGAACTTATCCTGTTTTGCCAAAAAACTCTTCATATGTACATATACGAAAGCGCCGAATCAAGCATGCTACAGTATGTGTCCGTCATATAGTGTATAGTGTTGCAAAGAGAAACATATAGCTTACAGGCAATAACTAAAATATTCGCCTTTTGTTTTTGATATAAATTGAAGTCGAAAAAAAACATACAAATAATTCAAAAAGAAATTTCAAGGGAAGAGAGGGTAATTAAATAGTTCAACAGAAAATTGTTTTAGACCGTCGCGTCCCAGCGTTGCTATACAGTATGCATTACTGTTGTAATTTGTGTACAAAGAACAATTGTTCTTTCCGTTTGTGATAGTGCTTTCACAACCACAAACACAAACTAGTAAATTGGATTGTGCACAATCACAATGTAGAACAAACAAGCAGGATGACAAACAAGAACAAACCTGTTTGTGTCATTCGTCAGCACAGAACGTTTTGTGGACAAACACAATCTATCACAATAACAATCCTAGCTGAGAAAATACATTGTGAACAACGTACTTTGTGATTGTTTTGTTATTTCAGAAATAACAATCTTCCAATTTGTTTGTTCACAAATTACAACAGTAGTATGCATACTGTATGATATAATGTCAAACTAAAGGCGTATATATACTATAATAATATTTTTTGGATTTTTGTTTTTAAATGAAACCCTTCAGCTACATTAATAACTGGATATAATTTTATAAAAAATACAAAATATATTTAATAATCACCTTACACAAATCAAACTGTTCTTTTTTGGATTGACGATTCCTTTTAGGTTTAGTCGCTTGCGACTGCAACCTCCGACTTTTTTAACTTGGAATAATTTTTCGACATGGTCCGATGACGTAAAAACTATAATTACGCTTACCGTATCTCCTCCAACAACAGGCGGGTCTGGGAAAGTAGACGTGTCGGAGGGGGGGGGGCGGAGTTTGAAAAGTTGACGTGTCCAGATCTGTTTACCACTATCATACTAATATTGTAGCAAACACACTAGGTACTGATACATACTTGTACGACGACCATTGAGCAACGTACGCAATAACATAATAATATCGTGAGTGAAGAATCAAAAACAGCTCATTTCCAATTTACTGTGGAATCAAAAAATACTAAATGAGGTTAATGCTAAAAATACTAATAAGGAGGTTTTAAAAACTACAAAATGTTGCATTTACAAGTTTTTGAAAACTAATGTTCTATTAATGTACTTAGTTACGGATAGTGGCGTCACTTTGTCTAGTGTGTATTAGTGTGAGTAATGTAACTGCAAGGTACAAGCGGTACAATGCTAAATAAGTGGTTACTTCGTGTTCTGGAGACTGTTTAGTTGATGCAGTGTAAGTGAGGACTGCATGATTTATTTCAAATTGGTTTGAGCTTATATACTTAGCAACGTGCTAGGAAATACATTGATAATACTAATTAACAGTAAATTAATTTATGACAAATAGTTAATTACGTTATAGGAAATACATTAATACCGTTAATTATTAGTAACTTAATTTATGACTAATAGGTAATTAAGTTATACAATTAATTAATTTCTAGGAAATACATGAGTAAGTATTACACACGTAAGAAATATCATATTAAGTAATGAACGTTTAGGAAATACCGTAGTGAGTAATAAATATGTTTTTAATTAATAACACGGAAGTCACTTCTTAATTATTAATACGAAAGCTATTTAGACCGAAGTCACTTCTTAACTAATGAAGCGGAAGTTAATTAGACAGAAGTCACTTCTTAATTAATTATACGGAAGCTAATACCTAATTAATTAGAAGAAAGCAAATGACTAATTAATGAAACAGAATTGCAGTATATAATTAGGAAAGTATGTATATGTACTACAAATATTCATGTATATGTCTATTCGACTAAAAATTAATACATACTAGAAATAATAGCATTAAACACATGTCTGTCTAGTACTTTTGAAAAGTGTAACGTATTCTATTTTCAAAATTTTCGTGATTTAAGGGTCATAATAACATTAAAGCTCTTTTGTGCAATTTATTAGTTTCTAGACGAATTAAAAATGCAAATACATTAGAGTTAATTATCGCTTTTGTACGGGCAGAAATAATAAAAAATAAAAGATGAAAAATAAAATAGCATAAATAAATTTAGCATACTACCACTAGTACTAGATATCTATATACACGATAAAGAAGCATAACAACAATAAATTTATTATTGTTTTAAATGTATTGCTTCGTAGAGTATACACATTGTAGCGTTTACATTTGATCACAACAAAGTATCATTTTATTGCATATTTACGTAACTCACATTATGACATACATGGAAATATTTAGTGTACATCATGACATTTTGTATTAATAATATGTAGGTACCTAATTTACTAAAATTAAAACAAGAAACGTCCAGTAATTCTAATGTTTAGAAACGTAAGTATCACTTGAAACTACAATTTTTGTTTTGTATTAAATGCCTCGTGAAGAGTTTACATACATTTTAACTAGTGTTTACATTTGCTTACGACACATAGCTTAATCACGTTAAACATATTTCATTGACAGAGTTAGTGTGCATAATTATTAGTATATTTAATACGCTCAATAATTCACTCAAGACTAACAAGAAAAGTGAACTCAACACAAACCAATTTACTTTCAAACAATTAAATAATAATTTTAAATAATTATCAGTAGTATGTTTTGATTAATTTCGTCGCCTTTTTCCGCCGTTTCGGCGCCGCACGGCGGGTTTCGCGCCGGAAAAACCGCACAGTTTCTCGCCAAAAAAACCGCACAGTTTCTCGCCAAAAAAACCGCACAGCGGGTTATCGATTTATTGATTTTATTGATTTTATTGATTTTATTGATTTTATTGATTTTATTGATTTTATTGATTTTATTGATTTTATTGCGAATTTGCGAATTTTTCGCGAATTGCAAATTTTTTGCAAATTTAACTCTTAACCTAACCCGCTAACCTATGTATAGTGGATATATAGTGGTGAGAATATATGGTAGGGAGTGCTGCTAACCTAACCTAACCTAAACCTAATGTTGGGTTGACTTGTTGGATATATGGTGAGTAGCGTTGGCGGGTTTCTTGCGTTGTTGCAAAATTTCCGGGCGGGTTGTGAATTTGGCGGGTTGCAAATTTTGGCGGCTAGCGAATTTGACGGATTCCGCACAGGTTATTGATTTTTATCCTGCCAATCAATATCCCGCCACTGCAGACTGTCATGTATCCCGCCTATGTTCCCGTCGCGTTATTGATTATCCCACTATGTCCACGCCACGTTATTGATTATCCCGCCGCTCGCGGCTTCTTCTCGCCAATCAATACTATGTCCACGTTATTGATTATCCCGGCTTCTTCACATCCTGGTCTGTGGGAAGCATGGCGTGAGTCCAATGCTGTGCCATGGAAGCGTCACTGCCCTTGGCTCGCCATGATGTCCTGCAACCGTTCTGTGGAAGCTATCATGGTGTCCTTGGGTTGTCAATGTCCTTGGGTCGTCATGATGTCCTGGACTCGATACACTGTCCGCCATTGGCTACTCTATGTCCGCCATTTTACCTTATGTTTTATTGTTATGTCTGGCATCAGTCTTACCCCAAGGGAAACCCCGCCGCCGCCTTGAGCCCGGCGCTGCCCCAGGCCTGCCAGCACCTTGAGCCCGCCGCCGCCTTCAGCCCGCCACTGCTCTGGGGCCCGCCACTGGGTAGAGCTCTACCGCTGTCATGGTGACTGTATATTATGTATGCGATCATGCACACGCTATGTCACATACAGTATAGGCTACGTAACACTTAAATGGTCTGTATGGGAATCTATTTGCCTTTTGTATGCTTTATATATGAAATTTTTTGTGAGCATGAAAAGTTTTTAAAATAAAAAACATTCAAAAACATTTACAAATGCCAATTGTTTTTTTTATTACAGTTTTTTAAAATTGTTTTACAAGTTTTTAAAATTTTGTTTACAAGTTTTTAAAATTTTGTTTACAAGTTTTTTAAATATTGTTTACAAGTTTTTAAAATTATTTTTCAATTCCTATGTTCTAAAATTTTACAAGCTTTTTTTTTACAAGTTTTTAAATTTTTTAAATTTATTTTTTATTTTCTGAAATTTTACAAACTATTGTTTTACTATTAAGTTTTTTTTAAATCTTTACTAACTAAATAATTTTTTTTTAAATTTTTACAAATTTTATTTACAAACTAATTGTTTTGCTTTGTTTTAAAAAGTATTTATGTTTTACAAACTTATTTTTATTTTTCAACTAAATTTTGTTAACAAATTTTTTTTAAACGTATTATTTGTCTAATGTGTGAAATCCGTAGGGTAAACTAAAGTTTATGTTATTTTTGTCTGGATAATGTCTGTTTACATCTAATCCATGGAATGCAATTTTGTCTACATTCATCAAATACAATTTATGATCAATCGATCTAATTAAATTAACAGGCAATCGTTTAATTTTGCTGTTTGGTAGGTTTCAAATGTACATGATTTTAAACTATTGCTTGGAATTCCTTTGCATTTTAATTCGTCATGCCCGCCAAATGATCTTATGGCATACTCCTTGGCTCTGGAAGCAGCTACTTTCCAAATATCCATATCCTCAATCTTCTACTTCCCGCCAACCCCAGCATTATGATTAACCAAATCAGGATACTCTGCCAGCAATGCATGCCCTGGTGGTAATTTGGAATAGTCCACAAAGCTTTTGCATTTGTATAAGTCTTCAAAGTATGTATTATTAGGATCCAAAATTTATGAAATAAAAGAAACGTTTAATTAGATTTATTTTTAAGTAATTGCTATATAATTTATTTAAATTTATTCTATGCTTTAAGATAAATAAACATTGCTTGCCTGGAAAATATAGCTGTCGGTGTCAGAGTACTGGTGATGGATCCTTTCTTTGAACACTGGCTGGAACTCTTGGTAAAATCCGGAGTAAAAAGCCACTTTGGAATGCTCCAAGCAATTAAAACCTCCTTGAATCGGCTTGTCCAATATAACTTCTTCGGGTTTGAGTACAACTTGAGTTATATTGTCCGACAAATTTTTAAAACCCGTGCATCTTTCATCAGCTATTGTTTTCACCACACTCACGCGAGACGAACAAAATTTCACAGTGATAAGGTTTTCGTTTGACTGCAAAAATTTTCCATAAATTGCATTGTTCATCAGTTTTAAGAAATCTTTGTCTGATTTTGATTTTGCATTTCTTCTTCTTTTAACATTTGTTGTTATATAGTCTTTATTGTAAGCTTGATGTGAGAATGAAAATCCTTGATGAGTTTTTACAAGTTTCATTCCCATCTTCAAATATTATTGCAGCGATGCATGGTTTACTACATAATGCATCTTGTCATAGCATGTGAGCATGAGTTTTTCTTGAGTCAAGAAAGATTTTCCTAACTGTCCAAGTTTTGACACATGTTCTTTTTGACGATCTGACAGCTCATTTAATTGAATTTTAAGTTTTTCAGGACACAATGGGATTTCCTTGGTTTTTTCTTGAACATCAATTGGGTATTCTAAATCCACTTCTAAGATATACCCTTTGCTTCCAGCTTCAAAGTCACGATTTATCCAGTCAATACTGTTTAATGTGTCTTCAGTTTCCCATTTAAAATTTCCAAGCGGAAACTTTTTGCACAAAGCTTCAGCATACATTCCGTTCTTGTCAACATACAGAAGATGCTGGCGTTCTTGGTCAGGGGTGTAGTGTTCCGCATCGCGTTCTGTATTGGCCACTACAATTTTCTGCGAGGCATAGCAAATCCCGCCTCGGATCCCCTTTTTGACCATTTTATACATTTCATAGTCCCGTATAACGTCAATTTCAACACCATTTGTCTTCAAAAAACTTTGTCAAGCATATCCGCTGGTAGTGCAGACGTATGTAGGATCAAGTCTAGTGTTTTTTATCCCAATGCGTCTAAAATTTTTCCACACTGCAGCCAACAGTACACTGTCCAGTAAATTGTAGAGTTTGCAATACTGGTTAAAGTCTTTTATATTGAACTTTGTAATTATTTTGTTCACAAGTTCCCATTCTGAGTCTGTTATTTCTTTTCCCGTCAAATCATTATTAAACCATTTACGTTCTGGTATGGGATGGCCATCTTGAAATACAGCAGGTGATGTAAGATAACTGTACGGGAACGGAATTTTCGCAAACAGCAGTTCAATATTTTCTTTTGTATTGGGAACTCCGGCTGGAACCATTTCCGGGAAACACTGATCAATTAATGTCAAACTTTCACATTTTTCTTTTGCAATAACGTCAGCCAAGTTGGCCAAACTGTCTTTCACAAATTGACAGCTGTCAATAAATCTTATTTTCACTCTGCGATCATTTTCTTTTATTGTCTCTGTATTTTCACTTCCCATGTTCTTATTTAGTGCTGGTAAAGTTTTATTTTTATGCGCAATTGTCATTTGCACAAATTTCTTTGACGATTTTGCAATAACGTGCACATCCTCAGCATCAAACATTTCTTGTTCCAATGCATTTACAAGCAGATGCAGATCAAATCCAGTTGAATTATGACAAACACATACAAGTTTATGTTTGTATTTTATCTTGAGGTTGCAAGACTGACACAAAGCAGCAATGTATGTACCTTCTGTGTGGTTATGATGATAAGTTTTAATTACAGACTGCTTTGCTTTGCCATTTACTGCGTCAACTGCTCCAGCAAATCCGCCAATATCATCTCCAAGTTCTTAAATATATTTGTCAATTGAATCTTCATTAAACGCTTCTGCGTAGCTTCGTTTTTTCTTTTTCTTTTCAGCAGTGAATTTTCGATGACAAAGTTCACAATGTGTCGCTGCTTTATGTTTTCGCAATGTTTCAGCATCCGGTTTGTTGAAATTATTAGTATTTCGAATTTTACTCACAATTTTGTCAGCCCAATAAAATACAGACTTGTAAAAATGCTTGACTGGATTTTTGCCATTGTAATAATTTGCATAAACAATTTTCATCTCAGATGTTGTCGTTTTCACAATAACAATCGCATAACTTGCTGGTTTGAATTCGGACACCATTGTTGTTGCCTTTTTTCGATTTCCCAACGCCTTAGCAAACGTCTCCCAGTCGTAGAATAATATGTAGGGCACTGGTAATGTCATATGTTCATTTCTGAATTTTATTCTGAATCGTTTGTCGGGAAAATCGTATAATTGTTCTTTCACTTCCGTGCACGTATGTTTCAATAACTGTTCTTTAGTTTTTTTGAATCGGAAACACTCTTGACAGAAGTACATATGACCAGGTTTAATATGTCCAAGAAATCGATCCAAGTCTTTTATCAGAACAAAATGGCAACGTTTCCCTTGCTCATTGTTTTCATGAATCAGAAACAGATTTATAACTTTTGCAGATTTATGTACACTTTTATAGTTGAGAACTATTTTGTTTCCTTCATGCGTGAAGACATTTACACTGATATCGTTTTTCTCTTCAAACAACGGAATGTCTTTATGCACATCAACACCAGCATCACTCATCATTGAAAAGTTAAAGTTGCACAGATACTTTTTCCATAATGCAACTTTGTACAGCATAGTTTTTTTAGGTGGTTTCCTACTATCTTCACTAAGCTCAGCTTGCTTTTCAACAAATTCTTGACGTAAATTGAGTTCATCTTTCATGTACACGCCTGCAGCTATACAGTAATAGAAGCATTTTCCATCTGTGTTCGTAATATTTACAATTCCTTGTTTTGGAAATGGCATCTTAAGATGTCCACGTATTTTTGAGTTTTTTAGTAGTGACAGCTCACCCATTTTCACTTGAAATGATACAATTTTAATAATTCGCCATCCACTTCCAAGTTCGGTGAAATTATTCTTTTTTTCAATAATTTCGTCAGCAGCTTCAAGCAAAAGAGAATCTATTCCGTTTGAATCATGAAGATCAAATGGTCTGGAATCGAAGAATATAGTTTCCTCATGTGTAAACGTATGATCAGCGTCTTGAATATCTTTTTCCATTAACACATCAATTCCAATAATGACATTTATTGCTTTGTACACAACCAAGTTTTCATTTAAAAGTTTTTCAGTTGGATTCTTTACAAATTCAAAAATATCTTCAATGCTGGTAATGACATTTGTTAATTCATATAAATACTCTTTGACTGCGCCAAGATTTGATCTTGAAGTTTCTTTGAAGAACGACAAGTCAATTTTATGTCTGGCGTCCAAGTGGCCACCTCTCTGCCCAATACGAGTACACGCATGCACAGATTTGCACGGAGTATACATTTCACAGTCTTCGCAGTAATGCAAGCGCTCAACGTGATGGTAGTAAGGGTACCATTTACGAGTATCGTAAGAACATCCAGCCATAGGACAATTAAGTAGCTGCAAACAAAACAATCAATATTCAGTAAAAAATTAGATCACTTTTTTTGAGTTCAAATGAGCGCAAAAAGAACGCTTACTTTTTTTGAGCCAAAGTGAGCTAAAAAATCTGGCTCACTTTTTTTGAGCCAAAGTGAGCTAAAAAATCTGGCTCACTTTTTTTGAGCGAAAGTGAGCTAAAAAATCTGGCTCACTTTTTTTGAGCCAAAGTGAGCTAAAAAATCTGGCTCACTTTTTTTGAGCCAAAGTGAGCTAAAAAATCTGGCTCACTTTTTTGATTTACTTAATTTGACTCATTTTTGAAAAATGTGAGCTTTTTTTTTAAACAATTAGCTTATTTTTGAAAAATGTGAGCTTTTTTTTAAAAAATTAGTTTTTTTTTTAAATTTTGACCTATTTTTAAACATTTAGCTTATTTTTCAAAATTTTGACCTATTTTTTAAACATTTAGCTTATTTTTAAAATTTTGACCTATTTGTTAAACATTTAGCTTATTTTTAAAATTTTGACCTATTTTTTAAACATTTAGCTTATTTTCTAAAATTTTAACCTATTTTTTAAACAATAAGCTTATTTTTAAAATTTTGACCTATTTTTTAAACATTTAGCTCTTTTTTTAAAATTTTGACTCATTTTTTAAACATTTAGCTTATTTTTAAAATTTTGACCTAGTTTTTAAAAATTTTGCTTATATTTTTTATGAATTTCACTCCATTTTTATAAAATTTAGCTTTGTTTTAAGTCATTTTTTTCAAAATTTTACTGTTTTTTTTTAAAATTTTGTTTTATTTCAATTCTTCTCATTTTTAAAAAAAATTTGGCTCATTTTTAGGACATTTTTTAAAAAAAGGATTAAATTGTAAGACAGTTGTCTTAAGAATTTAAGAAAAAACACATAATTTTAGGAAATTATTTAGTAAAAAAAGAACTTACGACATATTTAGGATCCTTCTCTCGTGGCTGGGTTTTCACAGCGCGTGGAAATGTAAATGTTTCCTCCATTACTCCAATATAGGTTTTTGCCACTCACTGTACAGTCTTTTTAAAAATTTATAGAGTTTCAAAATGCACAGAACCAACAGCAATCCAATCGATAAATACAACAGTCCAATATCTTGAGCAATTTCAGGCTTTCCGCCAGGATCAATTTTGCTCTGCTTCAGCAGGGTCCACAGCAGAAACTGAAATGACTCGGCGAGCGAATGGGACAGGTGTTGACTATCTAGCTGCTCTTCCCCTTTCATCAAGTTCGATCGAATGAGCTCTAATTTTTTGCTCAACTGTGCATGGTCCAACTCCCCTATTTTATTGCCATATGCACATGACATGCACATAATGGTTACGCACAGAGTTTTAAAATACATGTTAACTGTTTGACGTCACTCACGCAACTGGCTATTTTTTTGAACGTTTTTTCTTTATTGGCAATTTGTCAATACAAAACCAATAATCAGGCAATTCTTTTTTAGAAGTCGGTAAATGGATCAATTGTTTTTGAACAGATGGTGGCTGTTTCACTACTATTAAATCAGATGGCGGGTCGGACACTTCTATTAAATCAGATGGTGGGCCAGACACTATTATTAAATCAGTTGGTGGGTGGGAAACTTCTTTTTTGGCAGATAGTGGCTATGAAACTTCTTTTAAATCAGATAATTCATTTAAATCTAAGTTTTTCACTGGTGATTTTTGAATTTTATTATCGATTTTTTCTGCAAAATTATCAGTTTCTGGTTTATTAGTGTCGCACGATTCTAGATATATGCGCATTAAATTATTATAAAGGTCAGGATCGATACATTTCATTACTCTAGCCATTGTAAAAATATTTCACAAGCTATAATTCCACAAAATATGATGCAGATAATTTTTTTAATAAGCTCTGAATTCTTAAGTAAAACGTTTTTCAAGTTTTTGGAATTTAATTTGTCTAGAATGTGATTTATTTTATAACATTCAGTTGTACAGAAAATTGGATAATTTTTTAAACACTCTGCTATAGCCAAAAGCTGATTTTCACTTGCACTTTTAATAACAATTTTCGGATTTTTGCATAAAGTCAGCTCGTATAAAAACTCGCATTCTGTCTCTAGCCTAGTTATCATGCTGATGAGTAGGCTTCACAATTTTTGTCTGGAAATACATGTGAACGACACCAGTATTTTACGTTCGTGCTTCTTGGATGCAAGTCCATCATCAAATGACCAAACTTACGCAATTTAACTGCTTTTATATACGCATCTTGTAGAAATTTTATATTATTTGGACATATTTGAGACGCTAATCTTTTAATTGTACTTCGGTCACGTGGCTGATCAAACATAATTAAGTACTGGGAATTAATATTGACTTCTCGTAACTGTTTTTTAAATGCATTTTGTAAAATAAGTACAATGGAAACTCCTCTGTGATGCGCATGCTTTACAAAAAATCTAGTTATTAGTTCCAAGCTATCGCCTTTCGTAAGTAAATCCATCTGGTCATCAACTATAACTAACGTTGAATCTGTAGCCAATTCTTCAATGTCTTGAATGTTATTAGTGAATATAATATTATCATTTTCTGCTTGCATCTGGTAAAAAATAGGTTGAAAATCGCAGTACACGTACACAACTTTGTCTAATTGTTTAGATATGATTTCATGTCTGCGTCTAATTAACTCTTTAACCATGAATGTCTTTTCAGACCCGGTGCATCCTATGACAGACATTGTAAAAGGATGCAGCAACTCAAAATTTATGACGTCCATGCTGAATAAAGTGTCAACAATGACTGATTTAAAATTATAAAAACAAATTAATTTATTACAAATTTTTGAGTGATTATTTAAATTAACATTTTTGGATAACAATTTTTCTGATTAGTTAAATTAACATTTTTTTTTCTTATAAATTATTATTTTATCAATTTGTCTAAGTTCACAATTTCATTATCCGGAATTATTTGAAACAATTACAATAACATGAATTAACAAGACATTTTTCTTGTCTGTTGTAAATAACATACGGATTAAAATTTGGAATCAAATTTACAAAACGTTCAACTTTCTTATCATTAACATTACAAAAAGTTGTAAAAGAGTCTAAAATATTTCTATAAGATATACCTTTAATTCTAGCATACAAGTAATATAAACAATATTGCCCACAAACGTACAAATAATCGCTTTGGAGCTGTCTACAGTTTACATTAGTTATACAAATATTTGGTTTTTCTATATTATAACTATTTACAAATTTGCCGAAGCTATCAAAGAATTCACATTCAAGTTCGGATTTAATGAACCATGCCACCCAATGGGACCTGTTATTATTAATACTATCTACATTTTGCACTATAGCTATAGGATAAGTATCGAATTTTACTTCTTCTAACAAAGTATCAGCTGCTACAATATATAAAGGTATATCTATATTTAAATCTAGTAGTAGTCTACGAAGTGCTTCTCGAATAGAACTTGTGTTCATATTTTTAGTGCTCGAAATGTATTTGTTTGTTTCTATCCAGTTCAAATACTCCTTGGTACAAGCAATAGACGAGTACGGTTATGGCTTTATCCAATGGTTTCTTGAATTTCAATACAATTTTCACTTGGCCTTTTCGGTTTACAGACAGAGCGTTTTCAATGTTTGGTAAAAGTTCAACAGCAGTAAATACATTACCTGTAAAGTACAAAAACACAAATTATATAGTTTACGGCTATGCTATGCTAGACTGCTGCTGTGTTAGCTATGTTAAGTCAATATTGTGTTTTTATACTTTACCTTTGAGGTAATTATCTCTCAAAATTCCATTTCCCAAAGTTTCAAATGCGACTGTCTTCCGCAACGTTCTTAGAGCAACTAAAAAGTTGTCACCAGCTGTCGCGTCATCGCCTTTAAAACTGTATGGAATTACTCGATTTTCCACATTTTCTCCATTCCAAGTGACGTTCAGTTCACTTATATTGAAATTTTCAAAATTAAAAGCTGATTTTGTCATATTTCCATTGAAAGCTTCAGAGTCCAGCATACAGAATACCATTAGTTTTGGTATTTTTCCAATAACAATTCCGTCAGAAGTTACCGATGACAATCCTTTTGGTACTGAAATGGCTTTCATCTGGACTTCATTCGTTACATATTTAAATGTTTCATTGTTTGACAGCTGTTGTCGATGTAAATTCACAACATCTTGCGAAACTGTCTTCTTTGCAGCATAAAAAACAGCGTCTGTAATTTCTGCTATATACCGGCAACCAGAAAATCCAGCTTTATCGTTTTTTCCACAATCCAAATACAAGTAAGGATCGCTTTGTTTTAAAATAATTCGACATTCTGTCCCACTTGGAATATATCTGTTCTGATTGAAAAAAATTCCTAGCAGAGATCCAAGTAAATAGAACTGTTTCGAGTTTTTCGTCAATTCATATCTTGCATTAAATCCAGCGTCAGTGACAGCATACGTATTAGGCGTAGTATTTGGATACCACATTTCATCTTTCAAGTATCCATCTTTTTCAAGTTGACTTGTTCCCAAAGCTCTTTGCAAGTAAGCTGACCATGGATAAAAATTAGATGTATCTAGTACCAGCTGTCCGTTCAAATACAATTGTAGATTTGAAAACAGCGCATAGAAAAACAAGTTGGTTGGAGCCACGATGTCAGTTGCTTCGCATGCTTCACCGTCCTGCTTGACAATTCTTACGTCTAAGCCTAGCATACAATCTTGTAGCGAACCGTACCCATCGAATACCCATCTGAACTCTAGTGGGTTGTGGCTATCCTTAGTACTTAGTAACGAATAGCATTGGATATAGTCTGTAGTTGTAAGTTCACTTATATTAGTAGGCGGTAACTCTACTAAATTTAACTCTGAACTCAGTGACTTTTTAGATGTTTCGTAAACGGTTGGTTTTTCGTCAAAAATGTTGTTGATATCCATGATGAGAGATGTGTTTACCTTGAAGGTTGGTATTCAAATGAGCAGTTTGGCTAGAAAAAGCATTATTTATACTATTTTTTGTTTCGACGATGACACTTTTGTTTCTTTGCAGTGTTTTTTCTTGTGTAAAACAGCGATTTCTTAGGTTTTCGTCCTCTTCCTGCTTGTAACCTCTTGGGTTTCTTAACACTTTTCTTCTTTTTCCCGCCTCCTCGTTGAATATGCTTCTTCCTTACTCGTTTAACTTTTCTAGTTGTTTCATGTTTCTTTTTGAAAAATGTCATTGGAACCAAGTATGAAGATTCTTCAGGTGCAACACCAGAGCTGCCAGTATAGATACCACCAGCAATTCCTCCATTTCCAGTTTGAATATACGACGGATCTTGCAAAACGCATTTTTCGTCGTCACAATTGACTTGTCTCATCGTGACTAATATCTCGGTTTAAAGTGCAATTTCAAACTCGTTTCACTGTCGTTTCCAAAATAAAGTTGTCTTGCGAATTCGTCAACTAGTTGCACATGAATCTGACGTATGTCCGCACGGTTCAAAGGCAAAAATATGACTGGGTTAAAGTAGACAATAGTTTCGTTTATATCCTCATGACTCAAATCAGAATCTTGCAAAATTGGTAAAACGTGATTATTATAGTACTGGTTCTGTACAATATCACTCAAAACTACAATTCGTTTTGCAGTTGCAGTTATTTTATCATCATCTTCGCCAATTTCTTCTTTTTCAATTTCTTTTTCTTTTTCTTCCTCTTGAATATCTAAACCAACTTTCACTCTTGTATCGCGAACAAACACTTAGTTTTTTAGAATACTTAAGAGTTGATTAACTGCAGGAGGCAGTTGCACAGATACTTTTTCATCCAAATTTTCTACATAAATGTCGCCATTTTGTATAACAAAGTTGATTTCCATGTCATTGAATATGCGTGTTTCTATACTTTGGTTTATTTCTTCCAACACATCATCCACCGCTAGCGAGCTGGGTTCTTTTATTAGTGCATAGTATACATGATCAATTGAAAATCGAAAGTCTAACGTTTCTTCATCTTTAATTTCATTGTACTTATCCATATCAAAGTTAACACTTGATACATAAAGCCCAATCTTGAATTTTTCATCTAAAAATCCTAAGCATTCAAGTATTTTTACAGGCAGCACACTGAAGCTTTTCGAATTAGCAAAATCCTTAAATTCAAAAATAGCTTTGCCGTCTGGTTCTATTGTTATTTCAAACTTTTTGAAATATTTCTTCATTTTTGTATTTAATCGTTCAAAAAACTTTTTTGGATCTTCATCTCCTTGACTGTTTTGTCTAGCAAAAGGAACAACGCTTTGAATTGGTTGGCGAATGGTTGTTAAATTCTGGTAATCTGTGAACGTTTCCATTCTTATATCAAATTCAGTATTCAATGGAATGTTTTTAAATGCATCCATGGAAATAATACTCAAAGCTCGAACGTTTCCATATGGAAATTGATTTCTATTAAATCCGAATACAATAGCCAATTCGTTTGGTATAATCACGAATTGTCCTTTTGCTGGTCCCTCGTTTACTGCACTAATAAACACAGTATCTGGCGGTGTAACAGGAAAAAATGAAAACGAGAATGGAATTTCTTGCTCTTTTAACGCTCGACGAATATCGGAGAGAAACGTGAACAAATCGTTGGTAGATTTCTTGATTTTTCCTGCTAAAACCTTTGGAGGTGTTAAATTTGGAAACAATGGCGAGGTTTCAATGCTGCGTGCGATGCGTTTTGGTTTCGCTGGTGTGTATTTTAAGCTAACTAGACCTACTTCATACAAATTTTGAGGTAATTTCAACTCATTGGGCAGTTCTGCAATGAAATTAGTAGCTGTATTTGATGGTAAATTGTTGCTGTAACTCGAAAGCGTACAGCATATGCTCGGAGGAGCAACGTTTTCAATGACAGAGCGTGAAAAAATTTTAAACTAAATTAAGTTCTTGCTCGTTAAACCCTCCTGTTATATCTAAAATCAATATTTGTCATGTGAAAAAATATTGATTAATTTTATGTCAAAGATAATAATAAATTAAACTTCGGCTATTTTTTTGAGCCAAAGTGAGCTAAAAATCTGGCTCACTTTTTGAGCTAAAGTGAGCTAAAAAATCTGGCTCACTTTTTTTGAGCCAAAGTGACCAAAAAAATCTGGCTCACTTTTTTTGAGCCAAAGTGAGCTAAAAAATCTGGCTTACTTTTTTTGAGCCAAAGTGAGCTAAAAAATCTGGCTCACTTTTTTTGAGCCAAAGTGAGCTAAAAAATCTGGCTCACTTTTTTTGAGCCAAAGTGAGCTAAAAAATCTGGCTCACTTTTTTTGAGCCAAAGTGAGCTAAAAAATCTGGCTCACTTTTTTTGAGCCAAAGTGAGCTAAAAAATCTGGCTCACTTTTTTTGAGCCAAAGTGAGCTAAAAAATCTGGCTCACTTTTCCGAGCTAAAACATTTCGCTTTTTTTTTATTAAAAAAAGACTTGCCTTCATCATTAAGATCTTTTAACAAGTAGGTAATAGGATTAGTGTTTTGTACAGCTGCTATTACAAATATTTCCCTGCTCCAATTTTCCGCAGATCCTTGAAATAATACGTTATTGTAACTTTTTTTAAAGTATTGTATAGTATAACAGTATAATTTAATATAGTATATAGTTAAAATTTATATATTTACATATTTACATATAAAAAATACCATTTTCAAACAACATCTTGGCTCTTGATATTCTAACTTGGTCTCCGATAGCAAACTTTGCTGGCTTTGAAGTATGGTTTTGCAGCGAATTTTTAAATATCCTGTGCCATATCTCAAACTCGTTCTTTTTTGTCACTTTATTAGGTGTGGTCTGGATTGTTCTATGAAAACTATTGTTGTAAACCTTGACAAAGTCTTGAATTTTGTCATCAATTTTTAATGTATTCCTTTCTGTCATGTAGCGTTCGAGTTTTGTAAAAAGAGTACGAATAAACCTTTCGCTGAATGTACTTTTAATATACGAGTAGATATGGTAATTTACAATTCTATTTTCTTTTAAAAACTGTCTAAAATTTTTATTTCTATATTCTTTTCCCATATCTGTAAACAACGTCATTGGCGTAGTTCCAGCTTCTTGAAATATAGATTTGAACGCACGAATCATTGAACTTGATGATTTATCTTTCAGCATACGTACAAATGCTTTTTTGCTGAACGAATCAATAACAATAAGTACAAAGTAATTGCAATTGTTCCATTCTGCAATGTTGCTAATGTCCTTGAGATCCGACGCATAGTTTTAATTAATAAAATTAAAAAACACTTTCCTTCTAGGAAATTTGCGTCGTATATCTTTATGCAAAGAGTAAGCAATCAGCTTTGAAAGTTCTTTTTTCACTAGTTTTTTATCAGCCCACTTTTTTCTGTTTGCCAAAAATCCGCTCAAACCAGAAAAACTTCCGGCTAATTTGTGATTTAGATAAGATCGACGTACACTTTGGTCAGCCATTTTAAGTCAAATGAAAGTAAAACTAACTGATTCCTGTATTTATACATTCAGTCGCTGTTCAAGGCTGAGCTATGGCGGACGGATTGTACACTGTTGATTTCACTATTCATATTTACGGACAGATAGCTGTTATAAAGACCGGCATTTTAGAACAACCCACAGTCAAATCACGCGTGAAATTGGAAAATAAATGGGAAAAATGGGATCTCAGTTTCCCACAAGTTTGTCGAATTTATAATAAAATTGAAAAAGCATCACATACTGAAAACAGAACATACTGCGTCAATTTATTTCCAGAGTACCCTGCTGAAATTCTCGGAATTACAGACTCTGTTCGTTAATATAACATTGTAACGTTTCTGTGCGTCCTCAGTCACGATTTGACAGTCGGGCAGTAAACATCTACCATGGAACACCTTGAATCTTACGATCCTATATTGTGTAAAAATTGGGATAAACCAATAATTGAAAAAACGAACAAAGTGGATTTTTTCAAAAACCCAAATTCAAAAATTGTAAGTTTTATTTTTTTTCTCATTATTTGAGTCAAATGTTTCAGCTCAATTGAGCGTCAAAATAACGCTCACTTTTTTGAGTTCAAATGAGCGCAAAAACAGCGCTCACTTTTTGAGTTGAAATAAGCTATACATTTTGCTCACTTTTTTTCGAGCTTAAATTTTGTTTTGAGCTAAGAAATCAAGCTCAATTTTCAACCCTAATAATCGATAATCAATATTCTATAATAATGTTTTTAATTTTAGATTGGTGATCGACTTTTGGCACGAAAAACATGGAACAATTATAAGCAGTGCAACTACATTTACATTGGTCGATTGCGAAACGAAACTGAATCCACAACAGTTGAATTCTCACTTGTCACCGCCAAGTTGTTAATAAAGTTCATTCAAGGTGTCCATGATCACAACGTTTACATTCAAACGCCAGAGGATAACATTGAAAACCTCAATCTCACATACTTTAACGACGGAAAGTATTCAAAACTTGTTTTGCACTGCCCGGTTTCAGAAAAAACGTCTGTGAAATACGGAGGATGGTTGGGTCCGCACATTGAATTGAACTACGATGAAATTAAAAACCTTGTGTTGTTCTTAACCCAAGATTGCAAATTGTAAAGTTTGTTGTGTGAAAAACATGAATACAATAACTTTG
The DNA here is from genome assembly GCA_949802685.1 of Dicyrtomina minuta. NCBI lineage: Eukaryota > Metazoa > Arthropoda > Collembola > Symphypleona > Dicyrtomidae > Dicyrtomina > Dicyrtomina minuta. The sequence goes on from OX461811.1 coordinate 66,778,159, forward strand.
GAAAGTTTGTGGTGTGACGCATGCCAGTTCTGCTGGTTGAACTATATGCCGTCAAATTTGCAAAGCATAAACTATATGACGTCAAGTTTGCAATTAATTGAGTATAAAAACGAACAATACTGTACGCGATGTGAAGTGCAAGAGAAGAAAAAAGATGAAAAAGTGGCTGAATGTCTAAATACACCGTACGATGAATGGATTGACTTTGAGAAGTTCGATTCTGTTGACAATTGGTGTGAAGTAACCAGAAGTTTGGACAAAACAGATTGTTTTGTGTGTGAATACGATCCTCATGATATCGTATCATCCACAGGAGAACCTGATGTAGAATATATTCATAGTGTATCTCTGTATGGGGAAACTGTATACATATACAAGTACATGCCGGAAATTAAAGTGTGTAACTATTGTATGTTTTGGCGAAGCTCGAGAGTTTTGGAGAATGTTCAAGAATATATTCGCAACTACAAAGAAGACGAATATAAAGCAATGCAATTGTCAATGGAACAAGTGTAATTCGTGTTGAAAACAATATGAATACACGACAGAGTTTGTTGTGTGAGGCGTGCCAGTTTTGCTAGTTGAACTATATGCCGTCAAGTTTGCAAACAGTGGAGTATAAAAACAAACAATACTGTGCGCAATGCAAAGTGCAAGAAAAGAAAAAAGATGAAAAAGTGGCTGAATGTCTAAATACACCGTATGACAAATGGATTGACTTTGATAAGTTTGACAATATTAACAATTGGTGTGAAGTAACAAGACGTTTCGAGAAAACGGATTGTTTTGTGTGCGAATACGATCCGTATGATAAACCATCATCTACAGAAGGCCCGGATGCAGAATTTGTTCACGGCGTGTCTCTGTATGGCGAGATTGTGTTCATATACAAGTACATGCCAGAAATTAAAGTATGCGGTTATTGTATGTTGTGCCGAAGCTTTGCAAAAGTTTTAAAGAATTCTCACGAATATATTTGCAAGTACAAAGAAGACGAATATAAAGCGTTGCAATTGTCTATGGAACAAGTGTAATTCATGTTAAAAACAATATGAATACACGGCAGAGTTTGTTGTGCGAGACATGCCAGTTCTGCTGGTTGAACTATATACCATCACATTTGCAAAGCAGAAACTGTATGACAAGTTTGCAAACCGTCGAGTATAACAACAAACAGTACTGTGCAAGATGTAAAACTTGCGAAAAAGAGAAAGACGAAAGAGTTACAAAATATTTAAATACACCATACGATAAATGGATTGACTTTCGTAGATTCGAAAACATTAAAAATTGGTGTGAAGTTACAAGAAGTTTGTCAAACATCGATTGTTTTGTATGCAAGAAAAACCCTTGTATAAAAGGCAGTACAAAAGATCCTAATTTAAAATATATTCGCATGGTTTTGCTATACAGAGAAACAGTATACGTATACAAGTACATGCCTGAAATCAAATTTTGTGAATACTGCATGATTGTGACAGACATGGAAGTTGTACAAAAATACATTTGCGAAAACAAAAAAGATGAATATATAGCATTGCAGTTGTCAATGGCAATAAAACAGATGGTATCCATGTTGAAAACAAAATGAATACTCCACAAAGTTTGATGTGTGAGTCGTGTCGGTTTTGCTGGTTAAACTTTAAACCGACAAGTTTACATACCGTAATGTATAACAACAAACGGTACTGTATAGATTGTGAAGAACAAGTAAAGCTGAAAGAATTAAGAATTGCTTACAGCTTAAATACACCATACGATGTATGGATTCAATTAAAGAAGTTTACAAATATTGAGAACTGGTGTAAAGTAACAAGACAAGTGGAAAACAACGGATGCTTTGTGTGTGAAAACAACCCAAGCAATGTCAAAGCCTGGACTGAAAACCCTAGTTCAGACTATATTCGGAAAATAACTTTATATGGTGAAAGAATTTTTATGTACAAGTACGAGCCAAAAATAAAAATGTGCGGACATTGTATGTTTTGGCGAACCTATAAAATTTTAGAAATTGTACAAAAATATATTTGCAAATACAAACAAGATGAATATAGGACATAGGAACATGTATGTAAAAATAATTACGTTACGTACGTTACGTCTACAAATAATATATATAAAGTTAAGTTATGTATGGTGAAGCACAAAATATATGTAATGTAATTTTAAAAAAAAATTAACTTTGAGAAATAGGTTAGTGTAAAAAATAATTTACACATAATTTAAAAAATCAATTTAGTTTGTAAATAAAATTTGTAAACATTTATAAAAAAAATTATTTAGTTATTAAAGATTTTAAAAAACTTAATAGTAAAAAAAAAATAATTTTTAAACATTTTAGAAAATTAAAAAAATAATTTTAAAAACTTGTGAACAAAATTCTAAAAACTTGTAAACAAAATTTCAAAAAAACTTGTAAAACAATTTTAAAAAACTGTAATAAAAAAAACAATTGGCATTTGTAAATGTTTTTGAATGTTTTTTATTCATAAACTTTTCATGCTCACAAAAAATTTCATATATAAAGCATACAAAAGGCAAATAGATTCCCATACAGACCATTTAAGTGTTACGTAGCCTATACTGTATGTGACATAGCGTGTGCATGATCGCATACATAATATACAGTCACCATGACAGCGGTAGAGCTCTACCTAGTGGCGGGCCCCAGAGCAGTGGCGGGCTTAAGGCGGCGGGCTCAAGGTGCTGGCAGGCCTGGGGCAGCGCCGGGCTCAAGGCGGCGGCGGGCTTTCCCTTGGGGTAAGACTGATGCCAGACATAACAATAAAACATAAGGTAAAATGGCGGACATAGCGTAGCCAATGGCGGACAGTGTATCGAGTCCAGGACATCATGACGACCCAAGGACACTGACAACCCAAGGACACCATGATAGCTTCCACAGAACGGTTGCAGGACATCATGGCGAGGCAAGGACACTGACAACCCAAGGACACCATGATAGCTTCCACAGAACGGTTGCAGGACATCATGGCGAGCCAAGGGCAGTGACGCTTCCATGGCACAGCATTGGACCCACGCCATGCTTCCCACAGACCAGGATGTGAAGAAGCCGGGATAATCAATAACGTGGACATAGTATTGATTGGCGAGAAGAAGCCGCGAGCGGCGGGATAATCAATAACGTGGCGTGGACATAGTGGGATAATCAATAACGCGACGGGAACATAGGCGGGATACATGACAGTCTGCAGTGGCGGGATATTGATTGGCAGGATAAAAATCAATAACCTGTGCGGAATCCGTCAAATTCGCTAGCCGCCAAAATTTGCAACCCGCCAAATTCACAACCCGCCCGGAAATTTTGCAACAACGCAAGAAACCCGCCAACGCTACTCACCATATATCCAACAAGTCAACCCAACATTAGGTTTAGGTTAGGTTAGGTTAGCAGCACTCCCTACCATATATTCTCACCACTATATATCCACTATACATAGGTTAGCGGGTTAGGTTAAGAGTTAAATTTGCGAAAAATTCGCAATTCGCGAAAAATTCGCAAATTCGCAATAAAATCAATAAAATCAATAAAATCAATAAAATCAATAAAATCAATAAAATCAATAAAATCAATAAAATCAATAAATCGATAACCCGCCGTGCGGTTTTTTCGGCGAGAAACTGTGCGGTTTTTCCGGCGCGAAACCCGCCGTGCGGCGCCGAAACGGCGGGAAAAGGCGACGAAATTAACCAAAACATACTACTATTATCAATACTTTTCAAATAACGCAACATGTTTTCGTGAGGAAAAAGTCAACGCTTATGTTTAATTTTTAAATTATTTTTTCAGCCATCTCTGTTCTCTGTTAAGGTGATCAATACAAGACGGCTTTGGGTTTTGTTGGTTTAACGTAGTACTGGATTTTGCAACTAGATTATGGACAGCGTTGAAAAATGGTTGAAATTTTGTCATTTTGCCAAAAATAAAAATTAAAAGGTATTAAAGAACCTATTACATACCCCAATTACCTGTAGGCAAGTAGCAGAGATGCCAGTTGATTGACTACAAAGTCAATGAAGAGCAGCATTGAGATCTTCTCCATTACGCTAAACTCTCCGACCTCAATACCCCTACAGCGGATGGACTGCAGAGTGCGCGAGATTTCTTGGACTTGCGGGTTCCATTTGAATCAAACGATTCTTCTACTGATGGTGTCTGGTCCCCAAATTCGACGTCCGTTTTCTTCAGTGGTTTTGATGGAAAGAAGAAGAAGCCGTTTGTACTCTTCCATCAAATCCGGGATTTGGAACGCTTTTTCATACATTATAAAAAAGAAAGCTGCGCAATTAATTCCAACAAGAGCATTAAAGCCAGCAACAAACGGAGCTTCACTAACGAATTTAATTGCAAAAAATAATTCTAAAAATTGAAAAGGAGATACACATTATTTTTAAAACAAAAATAAATTGCGAATTGCTTCTGTTGAACATGTGAATTAAAATCTGCTGACGACGACACTTGAGCAGCTCCTTAAATGCAGCCCTGTCCATCATTCCATTTGACAACAGGTCGCTGTTAAGAAAGCAATACAAACACAATTTTAGCAATAATGTAAAAAATCGTGTCCTAAAAAATTGAAAAGAGTGTTTTGTAAAAACCTTTTTCGAATTCCAAGTCGCAGGCCAGAGCAAGTGTGTTCCAGGAATGACAGATGTAAGTGGTCAAAGACATAAAAGTTGGAAGCTGCGTGGAATACAAAGTACAACTCAACAAGCATGAAGAGCACATAAGTCCATGTGTTCTTGTAATCGTCTCGAAGCACGTGAAAAAATAGCTGGGGACGCGTTGGATCGCTTACATAAATTGGAACTGCAAATATGGGCAACATGTATATAAGGAAAGGCAAATACTTCAAAAGCAACTGTTGTTTTGACATGTCACGAAGTTGTATTTTACGCCTTTTTGTCCCTCTTGCAGAACCGTCGGATTTATTACCATTTCCATTTCCTGAACCTCCTTCATTCCACACTATGCAAATGCACTGACTGTACTTGATCAGAGTAACGTCCATGAAAATACTGACTGCGCTTGCGGAGACGAGCAAGAAATGAACAGAGAAGTGATTAAAGTTAAAATCTGTGTGGAATTCGTGAACCAGCAGAAAAAATTGTTTTGCAACGTGTGCAAAAAGCAAAAACTTTGTAACCAAGAAAGTGTACCACACACAGAGTCTCCACACGGATTTTGGTTTTCTGATCGTTTGAGTTTTGGCATCAAACTCAAATGGAATTATGCAGATTTGAGAAAGAATTTGCATCGTACGGACATGTGCCATATTGCTCAACAGAATTTTAAACTTGTTTCAAAACGAAGTTACTAATGTACGGCAATGTTTAAAATAGGGCAGAATATTTGAATTTATCCTTTAAGGATAAGAACAAGCAGCCTGGGCAGAGACTCTGGACAGAATGAAGAAAGAAGAAAGCTTTATTGAGACTCTTGGCTTGGCCTTCTGTTTCCACAAGGAGGTTATTCTACGTGTCTGAGAATTATTCGATTCAGTGACGAATCCGCATATATAACCATAAGAAAATTAGAACATTGGCACTGGAGTCTTATATCGTCGACGAAGAGGCAAATATGATCATCTCCAATTCGGACTAAAAGCAATTATGATCATCTCCATTCAGCACTAAAAGCAATTATGATCATCTCCCTTTTTCAAAAAATACAGCTAATCTGATCTGTTAATGATTAGTTAAGGGTTTGGTTATTCGAAACTAAGCACATTAGGGGTCACCCATAAATGACGTCATCAAAATATCCCCATTTTACGTCCCTATGGCCCCTCTGTGATCAGATTACTCGTTACGTTTATCTTTAGCATGCAACACCATGAATATCCAAGAAGGTTTCTTGGCCATACCCATGACATCCTTTATAGGTGACCCTTAAAAAATTGTTTAAACGTTCAATAATGATTTGTTGATGAATCAATTTAATTAATATTTTAGTGCATCATTCATGAACGCATGAATTAGCTCATCAATAAATTATTATTGAAAGTTTAAAAATTTTTAGGGGTCACCTATAAATGATGTCATGGGTATGGCCAAGAAACCTTCTTGGATATTCATGGTATTGCATGCTAAAGATAACCATTTACGTAACGGGTAATTTGATGAAAGGGGTCATAGGGACGTAAAATGGGGATATCTTGATGACGTCATTTATGGGTGACCCCTAATGTGCTTAGTTTTGAATGACTAAACCCTTAACTAATCATTAACATATCAGATTAGCCGTATTTTGTGAAAAAGGAAGATGATCATATTTGCTTTTGGTCCGAAATGGAGATGATCATATTTGCCTCTTCGTCGACGATATGTTTGTCCGTGAATACAATATGATGGGGCGTAAGATTGGTCGTCTTCAAACTACTTACTTAGTTAGTCACTAGTTAAAATAATATTTCGACTTGTTTGTTGTTTCTGATCGCTCATAAAGACTATATATACATAAATGAAAGAGCCGAACCCATCATGCTATACTATATGTGTCAGACCTATAGTGTTGCAAAAACTGGAATAGGCACCTTTTGTTTTTGACATAAATTGAAGTCCAAGAAAAACACGCAAATAATTTAAGAAATTTCAACCAGAATTCAAGAGGTATAAATTGTATTATCATGAAAACTTTATATGTACAATGCAGAGGCGTAGTTTGAGACATTCGGATGCCATATTGTGATAAGTTAAGGTAAATAAATTACATATCCGAAGCTTTAGCTTTTAAAGTGTAAGTCAAATGATATAATGAAATATATCCAGGGAGGGAGGTAGCATTATATTGTAAAGGTAGCAGTATAGCTTTAGATATGTTTAACATTATTAAATATATGAAAACAAGTTTGAAAAGCATTGTGATGCGATGTTTCGTTCCACTCGCAGTCTCTCAATCTGGACGTCAAAAAGACGACGATTGAAGGGTTTGGGAAATATGCTTCTATCTATAATGTTATAAAACATAATTTAATTCTTTGCTGAAGACTTTGAAGCCAGTGAGGTAATACGTACAAGTAAAGCAAAGTAAAAGACATTTGTTGCTTGTTAATCATAAATATATCGATTAAAAGACGGTAATTAAATAGTTTGACTTTGGAAATTATTTGACGCCGTCCCCTCAATATAATATTTTGACTTCTTTCTGATCGCTCATCAAGACTACATGAAGAGTTTTTCGGCAAAACAGGATAAGTCGATTTAAAAAAAATAAGATTATTTGTGTTAGTTGTTCTATTCAAGTAGATACGGTATTGTGTTGAATTGTAGAGGTCAAAGTTCAATAAAAGCAATTTTTTAAAATAGCCCAAATTTCGTTTTTGGCAAAGCAGGATAAGTCCAATACATTTTTTTTTAATTAAAAAGTTTAAAATGTTTAGTTGGACTGAAAACGATTATTTAGTGTCACAGATTTTTGACTCTATGGTAATTTATTGGTTTTTTTGCAAAACAGGATAAGTCCACAAATTAAAGCTTTTAAAAATATTCTAAAACATTCAAAATTTCGTCTAGAATTATGAAACTTTTTGTAACAACGCTTCACTAGGCACAGTATCTGTAGTAAAAAAAATTGAATAAAAAAACTAAATATGTCACTATTTATACAATATTCGTTGTTCGTGTAAAATTTGATGTGATGGACTTATCCCGTTTTGCTAAAAAACTCTTCATATGTACATATACGAAAGCGCCGAACCGATTATGCTACAGTATGTACAGTCATATAGTGTATAGTGTTGCAAATAGGAACATTTAGCTTATACACAATAACTAAAATAGCCACCTTTTGTTTTTGACATAAGTTGAAAGTCGGAGAAAAACATACCAATAATTCAAGAAAAAATTTCAACTAGAATTCCAGGGTAATAAATTGTGTTAGCATGGTAAGTTTATATGTGGATGACCCCTAATTTCTGTGACGTCATTTATGTATCATCCCAATAAAACGAATAAAACCGTGCTTACATGTATGTATATTTCCAGTGTGGCTATGCCTGTACAAATGCTGTCCGCAGCTCAAAATGGAAGGAAGCCGTTTTGCTTTTAAGAAAAAGTGGAAGGAATCCGATTTGCTTTTAGCAAAACGTGGAAGTAAACCAATTTGATACTTCACCCTCGATATTGTAATACAAGTACATGGATTAAAATTAAATTCTTGCATGAATATTTCGTAATTAAAATGCTATACACTATGTTTGCTCTACATAGCAATATTGAGAATAACTTGCTGTTAGTACCTATATTTCGTTAAGTAAGGGATCTTCCATAAATGACTTTCTTGCAAATTTAGAAATATCACATGTGTATGCACCCGAACGTTTTCATTTCCTTGAAAGTGGAAAGAATCAAAAATGTATGCGCGAATAAAAGTACCATCAAAATGAAATCTCGCTCCTTAGCTGTATTCCTGATCATAAACGCTAAAACGCTGCTGCTATATGCTTTGCAGGGAAATAGAAAAGTAGGTGTTGCGGTCGTTAAATCTCCAACATTTTACAAATTGACTTAAAAATAAAAAAAAAATATAATGTTGAGTCAAGAATCAAAACGGCCGAATTAGAGTTTAAAGTAGAATTAAAATGTGCCATGTCAAAAAACATTAAATCAGATTGCTTCCTAAATTGCTAATTACGAGGTTTAAAAAATGCAAAATATTTTAAATGAATGCTTTTTAAAAATAGTAAAATGTTCTATTTACATGTATTTGAATAATGCAAAAAATTCTATTACCAGGCTTTTGAAAAGTGTAATATTGACATTATTCACGTTTTTATAAAATTCCCTTGTAGTTAGGAAGCAGCAGTAGTAGATAGTGATGGTCATCAATCAACCCAGAAAATAAATTTGATTTCTGTGTGGTGTTCACTAAATATACTTTGAATTCTTACAAAATCAAGCCCACCTATTATATTGCTACCCACAAGTTTCATTTACACTAACAAAGGTCTCAACTAAAATAGTTATCGCATCGCTGTACTACAACAGAATGCGAACGTTTTAAATAACTAGAAACTAGAAACGCGGATCAGTTATAGACTTGGGTAGTCACAAGTTCGAATCTGACAATATCACCTACGCGTAAAATAGAAAGTAAAATCGCTTCTGTAATATCAATGTAGACTCAAGTTCCATTATAGAATCAAAATGGTCCATGTCCAATTTGAGCTAGCGTTAATATCAGATATATCAAAAACATTTTTAAATGAGGTAGATACGTAAGATGCCAATAATAATTAGTTTTTGAAATGCGCAAAATTTTTCATGCACATGTTTTTAAAAAGTGCAAAATATGCAATGTACCTACATGTTTTTAGTAAAGTGCAAAATGTTTTATTGGGAATTTTTTAAAAAGTGCAAAATACGCAATTTACATGTTTTTAGTAATTTAGTAAAGTGCATAATGTTCTATTGGGAAGTTTTTAAAAAGTGCAAAATATTCAATTTACATGTTTTCAGTAAAGTGTAAAATGTTCTATAAGGAAGTTTTTAAAAAGTGCAAAATATTCAATTTACATGTTTTCAGTAAAGTGTAAAATGTTCTATAAGGAAGTTTTTAAAAAGTGCAAAATATTCAATTTACATGTTTTCAGTAAAGTGTAAAATGTTCTATAAGGAAGTTTTTAAAAAGTGGAAAATATACTAATTACACGTCTTTAGTTAAGCGCAAAATGTTCCAGTTGCATGCTTTGAGGTAGGTAATGTCATTTTTTATGGTATTTAGCTATAACTATTACCGTTCATTCACTTTCAAAACCTGTCTTGTTTCAGATAACTAGCAGGAGTAATTTTTCAAATAGCGCTTAAAGAAAGGGATAATCTTTTTCGATCAGTCATATGCATCTAAACCGGTGCCGGATTCATCTAATCCGTCAGACAGAATAATTTTTTTTGGCTGACGCGTTTTTACGAGTTGCAGACAATTGTTTTTAAAAAATAATTTATTTGTCAGACAAAATTGGTGTTGCATTAGCGAAACATAAATAAATACGATATTAAACACATAATTGAATAAGGTAAGGATTGAGTAAAAAAACGTTGGCCTGATGCACCAACGTATACAAGTGTGACCTCTTCGTTTATTTCGTCTTGGTAGTACGATGTAAGAGCTTCATGCCAGTGAAATGCATTTTTCTCAATTTGAATCGGATAGGTTGCCTCAGTAGCAAAATGTTTCCGAGGTAGTAAACCACTTCTGTCTAAGGAGTGCGTACGTAGCAATTCTGCCATGCGAATTAAAAAAATGCGAAAGTGGAGTCTTAATCTCATTGTGTGGTACTTCTTGATGAGCGCATTAAAAGACTCCACCCCGTTATTTGTTGTTGGATATCCGCAAGCAATTCCTTGATACCATCCAGAATTGCTATCCAGCCACTGTGTAGTAAAATAAGACACGAAACTCCGCACGCCTTTATCTTTATTTCCTTTCCACTTCTGTTTCCACAGTTTTGATCCCAGTTCCCAAGAATCAAGAGTGTAGCAGTTATGAAGAGTTTGTATGTCATCTGAAATCAGCAAAATGTACAGATGTATCACAATGTGTATTTCACAGTATTATTAGTTTCAGTGTATAAAAATCAAAGTATCATCAGTCATCAAATATCATCATTATTATTACCTTGGAGAGCGGCAGCCAAAGGTTCATCTTTTACTTCCTTCAATTTTTTTCCATAGGCTTCTTTCATGTGAAACCAACAGGTCACCCTACTGAAGTCATCGCCAAATATATTTGTAAATCCGTTTGTGATAGCCGGGGCTGCATCCGCTACCAGTACACTTGGCTTGTAAACGTGCCCAAGTTTGAGTAATCCTGATTTCATGGCATTGAAACAGAATTCGAAATCCACTTCAGTTTCACCGCTGCACACCCTTTTCCGTGGTTGGCACAGTAGTACGTGATTTTTTCTGCTTGGGTCGTGCCTTTTGAATACTCCAGTTTCCAGCCAACCCCAATTGCTTCTACGGCTTCCGTTTTACTTTTAAAAATTCCTTTTTGGATCCAGTCTAATTTATCCCTATGCCCACCAACAGCACCCTTTGGCTTTTTATTCGGTTGCTCGTTGCTCAAACGTCGAAATAATGTTTAGATGAGGCTCATGTGTCAAGTGTTATGATTACGAGGTTTCAAAAAGTGCAGAATGTTTTCCTTTAACCTTATATTAGAGTAATGTAAGTAAAAAACTAGGTTTTTAAAAGCTGGAAATATCTCTTTGAATATTTGAAATGGTAGAGGATGAAGGTTATTTTAAAATTATTTTCAAATATTTCATTTCTCTGCTTGCAAGTGGTGTGCATGAATAAGGTTTTGGAAAGTAAACTATGAGAACGCATGCACGATTTTGCTTTGACATCTACTAAACGGCGTGGAAATCATTTAAAATTAGGTAAAATGGGAACGAATATATTATGAGCTTAAATCGTTGGTTCAATTTTGAAAAAAAAACTGTAGTTTTGTGATCTCTAAAACGTTATCCAAACAAATGAAGCTTTATTAAAATTTCAAAATTTGTCATTTTTATTAGAAAACCGGGGTATTAAGAGTGCCTTCAAAAAAGCTGGTTTTTAATAACATTTTAGAAAAAAATTAAAAATTTCAAAATTACAATAGTTTTTGTTTCTTTGTATAATAATGTCCAAGAGATGACAACTTTAATTTTTTTAAAATCTGACTAAAATTGTAGGAGCTACAGCGTTGCAAAGTTTGATTTTTTTGAACTTGAGTGAGTCAAGAATCAAAACAGCCTAATTATAATTTAAGTGGAATCAAAATGTGCAATATCAAAAAACAGTAAATGAGGTTGATGCTTAAATTGTTAATTAAGACTTTTGGAAAAATTCAAAATGTTTCATGCGAATTTTTTTTTATTAAAAAGAGTAAAATGCACCATTTTTACATGTTTTTTTAAAAAGTGCAAAAATTCTATTTTCGTGCTTTTAAACATTTCAAGATGTTGTATAGACAAAGGTTTTTGATTTGTACAATCTTCTATATTCATGTTTTTTTAAATAAACAATAATTATACCATATTTACTTGCTTTTAAAAAGTGCAAAATGTTTTATCTTATTCACATGCGCATAGAATCATGAGTCGTAGTAATTAATTGGTTAAACAGGATAATTCTATGCAGCAGTAATTACAAATTGTGTGTTTTAGTAGCAAGGGATGGTCCGTAAATGATGTCACGGGTAAGGTCAATGGGTCTGCTTCGTATTATAAATTTTAATAAAGATAGCCATTTGCGCGATGACTATTCTAGTAAAAGGGGGCTCAAAAGGTCCTAGAAATTGAGAAGTTTCACATGACATCTTTTCAAAAACATGGAATTAGAACATTTTGCACTTGTCTAAAACATGTAAATAGAACATTTTACACTTTTCAAAATCATGTAAATAGAACATTTTACACTTTTTCAAAATCATGTAAATAGAACATTTTACACTTTTCAAAAATATGTAAATGGAACATTTTACAATTTTCAAAAACTCTTAATTAACATTTTACGTCTGTTTCTCATTTTGTTTTTATGACATAGCTCATTTTGATTCTAAATTAAATTGTATATATGGGTCATTTTGGGTCTTAAAAGACGATATCCAATTTAAGCTAGAGTTAAAATGAGCTATTTCAAAAACAAACTGTAAGAGAGACATGCTAATAAAAATTAGTTTCTGAAAAGTGCAAAATGTTCCATTTATAATATTATGTATTCAGAAAAAACTAAAAAAGTGCAAAATGTTCTATTGACAAGTTTTTGAAAAGTGCAAAATGCTCAACTTACATGTTCTCAGAAAAATGCAAAATGTTCTATTAACATGCCTTGGGATATGTAGTTGGTAGTTTTAAATATTGTGTATCTATAGTGTATACTGCATTTATCTAAACTTTTCATTTGATTTAAAGCAATAATGCCGCAGTGTAGAAACTCTAACCTGGATGAGATCAACTGTCTAAATAGCGCTAAAAGAAATGAATGGCGGCAAACTGAATGCAACAATTTTTTAAAACGACGATTTTCACCCTGCCCTGTTCGCATAGATTACAACGTATTATTTGGAGCGACGTTAAAATATTGTTAATTTCCCTGGAACTTAAGGTACCGTATTTTCTATAATATTAGACGAGGCAGGCCAGGCTAAACAGGCACCTGTGTTCGGGCCTGGGAGTTCCGAGTTTGAACAATAAACGATTTATTTCACGCACTATTGTATGGCCTAACTAGTAAGTAACGAAAGTTTTCATTCTTTTTTAGTTTTGGTTAACCAGGAACCGGTTAACCGCGCGAATAAATAAATGGCATAGAGAGTTTAAGCGACCAGCAACATGGTACGCAACTTTCAAAATGTCTACATAAAATTAATACAAACTAAATGACAAGCTTAGTTCGTATTCGTATTTATATTCAAGCTTTGTTTGTACATTTTCACCTTATTTCATAAAAAAATTCCATTTTGAAAACTGCAATCATCTTTTTTTTGTAAATGTAAAACGCAAACGAGATTTAAAAAATTAACAGCGTCAATCTTATAGCTTAATTTTGTAAGAACAAATATTCATTACACTTGTGTAGTTCCTAAACAAATACATTTTTGATATAACGCCTTTACCTACATCATGAAGTGTCGCCATTCTCCGCAGACATCTGCTAAACGGCGTGAAAATGAACCCCTGGAATTAAGTAAAATAATATTATAAATATAAATATATATGAGTTAAAATCTGTGAATTTTATTAAACAAGATTTAATAAAGGCTAAATGTTAAATTAAAAAAATAAAACAGCTTTAGCAACAAAAACAAATCAGGTTTTATAAATTAAAAGAATACAAAAATAAAGGATCGTCCATAAATGGTGTCATGTGTAGAATCAGTGGCTCTAGTCGGACACTGATGATATGCAATGTTAAAGATAACTGCCTAAGTAATGTTAAATTGTTTAATGAATAGCGAAAAATTTGGTAGCAAGGGATGGTCCGTAAATGACGTTAGAAGTAGGGTGAATGTGTCTTCTTCGAGATTGATGATGTCATCCCATGTTAGACATGGCCATTTTTGCAATGACTAGGCTATAGTGAAAAAAAGTCACAGGGTCCTAGAAATCGGACTGTTATAAGTAGAAGAATTAAGGGATCGTCCATCAACGACGTACGTTGTCAAAATATCCCAATTTTTACATCCAGTTTACATGGTCTAAAATCCCGTATATTGAACATTTTACCTTTTTTTTAAATTACGTAAATAGAACATTTTGCAACTTTAAAAGCAGGTACATACATATAACATATCGTACAATTAAAAAACATCTAAATAGAACATCTAACATTTTGTTGATTAAATAAATAGTTTTATTTTTTTAAATCAATGAAATAGACTGTTAACATTTTTCTTATCGTTAGTCAAGTACATACAACATTTTGGCACTTTTCTAAATCCACTAAATAAAACATAGTTGGAATTGGATTGATTCCAAAAAACAAGTTTGACTTGTGTGTAGTGTTCACTAAATACAATTTGGATTCTGTATAAAGTTAAACCCACTTATATTTGCTACTGGTGGATTGCGTTTAAATACAAAGGTCCCAACTAATTTAGATAAAATATAGCATCACTGTACTCGAATAAATGCGAATGCACTTAAATATGATAGATAGACCAGAGTGGATACAAGTGCGAATCTGACAAAATTACATGCGTGTAAAAAAGTAATTAAAATGGCTTAAGAACTAGTTGCAATAGCAGCCTCAAGTTTCATCATAAAATCAAAATAACTTTTATCAATTTGTCGCTAAAAAAAATATCCACTGTCTACCCAAATATTGAAACATGTCTTGAAAGCATTTCAATAGAATATTAAGAATTTTTCAAAAATATGTAAATGCAACATTGTGCAATTTTCAAAATCATGTAAATAGAACATTTTGCAATTTTCAAAAATAGGTAAATAGAATATTTAACACTTTTTAAAAACATGCAAATAGGAAATACACTTTTCCAAAACATGCAAATAGAACATTTTACACTTATCAAATACTGGTAGGTACTTAACATTTGATGCATGTTTCTCATTTTGTTTTTATGACTTAGCTCATTTTGATTCTACCTTAAATTAGATATATGGCTCATTTTGAATTTTCACAGACGATATCCATTTTAAGCTAGAGTTAAAATGAGCTATTTCAAAAAGTCTGTAAAGGAGACATGCTAATAAATATTAGTTTTTGAAATGAGTAAAATATTCCATTGACAAGTTTTTGAAAAGTGCAAAATGCTAAACTTACATGCTTTTAGAAAAGTGCAAAATATTCTATTAACATGGTAGGTAGTTGGTAGTTTTGATTGTTTATCGATAGTGCATATTGCATGTAGTTTAACTTTTCATTTAATATTTAAAGCAACGTTGCTGCCGGGGATATTTGAAATAGGCTGCATGGAAATTGGCAGTTAGGGAAGGGGGAGAATAGGCAGTGAATTACGTCGTAGGAAATAGGCAGTCCTGGTTCTGAGGCAATTGGCAGTGGTCACTTTTTGTATGGAATAGGCAGTTTTTATTTCATTTTGAAAAAAGTTTTGTAAACACAAAAATGAAAATTTGAAACCAAGATATTGTGTTTTACATTAAAAGCACCATTGAAAAATTGCAATTATGTAAAATAAGATGAATTCGTCCATCAAAATTAAATAAATTGGAATAAAAAAATAAATTGAAATTAAATAAGTTAAAATTAAATTCTATTGTCGAATTAGTGGCTGACGACTAGCTTTTGTAGGTCTTTCTCTCTTAAATCGTTGGATGTTGATTTTGGCAACTTTTGCGGCTAATGCGAACTCAATTAAGTTGCGTTTTACTGCGAGACCAAAGATGTGTTTACACACATAATTATCTCTTCAAAAACGAAGCGCATGAACACGTAGATTTTTTCCATTCGGAGTGATTGAAAGTCACAATGTAGGCTGCGAAATAGAGTTTTACAAACTTTGAAAATGATCTGTAACGTCGCTGCATTTGAGTAATAGTGGACTTGTTGATAATGCCCCTGGTTGAGGGTTGAACGTAAGAAACCTCTATGTTGTCTTCTTCCAATTATCGGCGATACCTTCCTGCGCTTCCTTCAATGATTCGAACGATTTCACAAACTTCCATTTATTAGTACCAAAATTTTTGTGTGTCCCACTACTACATGCTTGAGATGCCATGTTGCTTTGGAGGGTTAAGAAATGGAACTGAGGAAAAAATACTGTGACAACCTGAAAACTTACTTAACTTTGACATTTATGCAAAAATAAGCAATGGATAATGCAAATCAGGCGATAGAAAAACCAAAGTGTCACAACTGCCAATACACTTAAAAAAAGATGATTTTTATAAATTTAAATACGATATTTGCCTACACTGCTTATTCACCTTTATCGGTGATTACTGCCAGCTACTGCTTTATCCCTTTTTAATACTGCCTATTCCCTTTATGCCTTTGCAATATCTACGACCTACCCTCACACGTTTACCAAAATAGCACTACAGGAAATGAATGGCGTCAAGCTGAATGCAATATTTTTTTAAAAACGACGATTCTTTACCCTGTGTAAAATTGGATATGCACCATTTTGATTCTTCACAGCCAATATTTAAAATTTCACTCACACACGTCGTATGTAAACCTAATATCTCAATTAAGTCATCAAGTCGAACGAATTGGACAACATAATATTTTACATGACATTGTATTAGGGATCGTCCATACATGACGTCATCGGTAGGGTGAGTGTGCCTAGTCGAGTACTGATGACCAATGCCATTTTAAAGATTTCTATTTTACGACACTTAAGCTAATGACAGAGACGTCACAGGGTCCTAAAAATTGAGATTTTTTGATGAAATCATTTATGGACGACCCCTCAAAGGTGAAGTGTTTTTTTTTTGCATTTAAACCATGCACATTGGGAAATGAACACGAGAACACAAGAGATAATGCTGGAAATTAATATGCTCTAACGCAACCGGAGGGAGATACTAGAAAGCGGGGGTGGACCTCTACGTTCTAATATAACGCGCGTCTTTTATTAGTGAAACTACGGTTGAAACTGAAAGTGAAACTAATCATATCATATTAAAGTAATTTAAGAAAAATTTAAGTTTTTGCAAATTTTAAAAATATTTACGGTTTAAAAGAGCAGCCAAACATTATTGATAGAAATGAACGGCGTGTAGCTTAAATAAAATATTTGTCTATTAATTTCATTTCTCCGCTCAATAAAATGCTAATAAAATACATACATTACCTAAATAGGCTATGTTCGGCAGGTGATTACAGACTTATCACGGCAAACATTTAGAAACGTAAGAAATTTAATATCTTAAAAACAGAACCAAAAACGCCTATTTCCAATTTAAGGTCAAATCTATAGAAGCTATGTCAAAAATGTTGAATGAGGTTGATGCATAAAATGCGAATTACGAGGATTTAAAAAGTGTTTTATTTAAATGTTTTTTAAAATTGTAAAATGTTTTATTTAAATGTTTGTTTTTAAATTCTTAAATTTTTTATTTCATTTTTTTCAAAAGTGTAAAATGTTCTATTTACATGTTTTTGAAAAATTAAAAATGTCCCATTTACATATTTTAAAAAAGTGTAAAATGTTCGATTTGCATGTTTTAAAAAATGTTAAATGTTCTAATTGGATGTTTTGAAAAACTGTTTAAAGGAGCTATGTTAATAATGTAAAGTGAGGGTGAGGCGTGAAATGTTAAATACGATGATTTACACTGTTTTAATTAAATGCTTTTTAAAAATTTTATGTTTGATTTACAGGTTTTTTCAAAATTGAAAAATGCTCTACTTTCTTGCATAAAAAAATGTAAAATTTTCTATTTACATGTTTAGAAGTAAACATTATTCAACTTCCATGATTTTACGATTGTGTCCCAAAATTGTGTTGTAGATACAGTTAAATTCACTTAACGGTATCCTGTTAAAAGGGGGGGATAAATGACAAATTTAAAATAGGGGTATTCATAATCTCGCTATAACTATTTTTGGCACTATAAGACTTTCGCACTATAGCGTCACAAAACAAGCAGGATAAAGCGCGATATAGCGACTTTTAATTGTCGCCATGGAGACGGCATCTTGACTACATTCAATGTTTCAAATATTATGAGAATGAAATATTTTAGTAATATTAAGTGTGTTTTGCTACAAAAATAATAAGAATAGATGTTTGTTTATAATATAATGTTAGTTGAATAATTCGTTACCTATGGCAACAATCACACAACACGAACGTTATAACATATTACAGGATGGGGCGTTCAATATTCTAGACGACTTTGGCGTTATAGTGCGAAACTATTTAGCGCGAAAAATAGTTATAGCGAGATTATGAATACCCCTAATGTTTAGTTGACCAGTCTAAGTTGCAATGTTCTTCAAAATCAAAATGAAACCAAACAAATTGCACTAACTGACCTTTTTGAAAAATCTTAAAAACTGTCGACAGAAAACATTGTAAATATTTGACACTCGTTTGTGTGAAGAATAAAATTTTTAATTTTGAATGAAAACTAAAATCTGCTTTTTTAAAATGGAAAATTGGTCGTAAGGGAAAAATTTGATCAGTCCCGCAGAGTCCCATTTAAGTAAATTTTACTGTAGTACAATTTTTTTTCGCCTAATATGCGATTAGAGAATTTTATGTGTTTTAACCACTCTTATTTAAATTTTCATTATTTTTCCATAAATTAAGAACGGGGAAGCTTCCAAAAAATCATCAGACCGGGGGGATTTATTAGAATGCTGGTCTCTAATAGAGCGCGGGGGTTTGCTATGCTTCAACAGTACGGGTCTCTACAACTACAACAACGTGAAGGGTAGACCTCTGTGAGTTTTAATACAACGCGGGTCGTTTTTTTTAGTTCAAAAATCTTTCAATAAAAATGTGCAGTGCAAACGAGATTTATAGAATGAACGGAGTCAAGCCTGAAGATTATAAAACAAAACTTCTACATTTTTATGAATTTCGAATTTCTACCACATGCTAAGCTATCACCAACTAATGCGAGAAATCTGGTTATTCTACTCTGATTTTTCTGTGTTGATATCTACTAAGCGGCGTGAAGGTGACACATATTTTTATTTCATTTCATTTCTAAAGCCTTATTTTACTAAAAGTACTAAATGATGTTTTACCCTTATATTTTAGTTTCAAGGATTAAATAAATGCTCATAATTGGATTAGCCTCCTCATATTCTTTAAACACCATCATTCCTTTTTCACTTTTTTGGAAATATGGCCTGCAAATTAAGACCCACTAATAACAAACGGTTTTAAAATCATAAAATATCAACTTAAAATATTCATGAAAGGAAACACTCTAATAAGTACAAGACCAACCGACATCTTGGAATTTGAGTAAAAATTTGAAAATTTGATAAATGCATTTTTCTAGTAGAAAATTTGGATATTTTAATACGTTTGTCATTATATTTGCCAGACCAGTGGAAATTAGGCTCTGGATAATATTTTTCCCATGGTTTGTAACCCGAATAAAATGCTAAACGTTAATAACTTAACAGATGTTATGTTTAAGTCTTAAAAAATAGCCAATAGTATCTTATCTACACGTTCATAAAAAGTTCTATTTACGTTTTTTCTAAAAGGTCAAAACGCTTTATTTAAAAAATCATTTCACACTATTTATTTATTCTTTTACATTCATTGTCTTGTTCAGTGTGTATGTATTCCTATTATGTTTAACTGCATTAAAACAAATGCAAAACTCTTGTAATTTTTGTTATTGAAAAATTTTAAATGATGTATCTACTTGATTTAAATAAATTTTGTGCATGTTCGATTTACATAATTTAAATATAAAATGCTTTAATTAGATGATTTAAAAAATTGCAAAATGTTTTATTAAGATTATTTTATAAATTACAAAATTATCTATTTAGATATGTTTCTAAAATACTGCAAAATGTTCCATTTATATATTTTCAAAAATTGCAAAATGTTCTATTAAAATGCTTTTATAAATTACAAAATGTTCCATTTAGATGTTTTTGAAAATTCCAAATTGTTCCACTTAGAAATTTTCAAAAATTGCAGAATGTTCTATTTACATGTTTTTAAAACTTGCAAAATGTTCTATTTAGATGCTTTTGAAAATTGCAAAATGTTCTATTTAGATGTTTTTAAAAATTGCGAAATGTTTTATTGGCAAGTTTTCAAAAATTACAAAATGTTCTATTTAGATGTTTCGGAAAATTGCAAAATTTTCTTTGAAGATGTTTTCAAAATTGCGAAATGTTTTATTGGCAAGTTTTTGAAAAGTGCAAATCATCTGCAGTTAATCTTTAGAAAATTGCGAGATTGTTCGTTAATGTCAACAAAGGAGAACCAATATTACCTGACACGCCGTCGCCCAATTCATGCTAAAAGATGCGAACGGCGCCAAGCCTAGTGAAATATTTTAAACGATGAATCTTTACAATACCTAGCAGTCTTTCCTTTAATACGTAGTAGACGGGCCTGGGAGGTCGGCAGGTCGGAGCTTGATAAGTAGACTATTGCTATTATAGGAAAAACGTTATAGGCACATACTTCTACGACAAAATTTGAGTAACGTACAAAATAAAATATCGTGAGTGAAGTGTCAAAAACGTCTTATTTCCAATTTAATGTAGAATCAAAATAAGCTATTTAAATAACGCTAAGTTAGGTTGATGCATAAATTGTTATTCACGAAGTTTCAAAACGTAACAAATGATTCATTTTAATACGTTAAAATATTTCAATATAAAAATACGATATATTTTAAAATACTAAAGGAGGTTAGTAGTGCGTTAAAAAATAATTGGTAGGTTTTGAAAACTAATCAGATTGTTTTATTTACATTTTTACAAAAAGTGAAAAATGTTTTTTTTTTTTTTTTTTACTTTCTTAACAAAGACACATCTAGTACTACTAGTTAGTAGATCTAGTGGTCCCCAGTTCCGGATGAATAGTGTTTCTGGGCAGGTTCAGGGCGAGTCAGTCCCTCAATTTCAAATTACTCTGTTTTACCCCCAGAAGCACTCTTTCTCTATTCACAACCAAGGGTGACTATAGAGAGCACAGACACAAGTTAAAGCACTGTGGGTTTAAAACTAATCAATTACTATCGATATACAAAACATACATTAGAAGTAACTTGGAAAATGCTTCTCAAGTATTTAGCCAAGGTCTGTCATCAAAATTAATGTCAAAAATAGCCTCAGTGGAGAAAAAATGTTTGAGAGTAATTACACAAAAGTATGTAAGTGAGTCAAATTACCTAACTATAACAAAGCTCTTGGGAATTGAAAAAATTGAAATGAGATATAAAAAATTGTTAATAAATTTTGGGAAAAAACTAATTAAATCTAAGAGATATTCCTGCTGGCTGGAATCACAAAAAAGATGTAATAACAGGCCTTCTAGAAATAATTTAAATCACAGAATTGTTAAATGTACTACTGAAAGATACAGAAAATCTTCAACTCCATCAATAATTAGGTTATTACAAAGTTAAGCAGTTAATTTGATAATCTTTCTACCACTGCGCTGATGTTCTGTCGCGTGGGCCTCTTCATATTTCTTTAAAAATTATCTTTGTACTTGACTTGTGTAAGTAAAAAATAGTTTTACTTGTATGATCAAAATTGTTGATGTCTATCTATTGATAGTGCTATCTTCGAAACTGACAACACATGTACTTGTGTCTTTTTCGTGTATGTACTTTGAAATTGGATTTTTAATAAAAAACCCAGCATAATCCCTTGAAACCAGAGTTGGTTGGGCCTCCGTCGGGCAACGGATGGGATTGTCCGGCGGCTCAAAGTCAGTCGTGATCGGCGTTTTTCCATCGGCCCAGGGTAGGCAATAGAACGGTCGGCTGAGCAGAGGACCAACGGTGGTGCGTGGCTTACACACACATTTATACGCCGTCGGTACTAAGTCGGACCGCTGGCGGATGTAGCTCATTCGCCGAGGGGTGCCCCCTTCCCCCTCCTCTTATATTTATGAATTACTTTTGATGCTTTTTCTATAGTTTAATGCATGAGATAACAAATAGGGAAATAATCAAACTCATCCATCATCATATTATTTCAAAACATCTACTTCCTGCTCAGTTGATCATTTAACAACTACAACGCTATTGGTGAAACCCAAATAGACATTCATCAATTTCTGTGGCAAGTGATTTCTAACTTTCTTAAAATTCAGTTAGTGAATAGAAACAACAACATAATTTAACACTCGCAAAAACGTATAGAGCCTCATGATTTCTGGGGGGGGGGGGTATTTTATTGACAACGCTTGGACAGGAAATACACACTATTTGTTTTACTATACTGCAGCTGTTGTCTTTAACTTTAACCACCGCCACATAATTAAGGCCGTGGAGATATCGTGAACTAAATGTTTTTCTATAATTTTTACTAACTAGCGATGGCTAATAAAATTACAATAAGGAATCAACAGCAGACACAACTTTTGTAAATGGTGTTGCAGATCCTCTACAAATTCCCTGCCGTTTGTTATGTGGTGGTAGTCAAAGTTAAAGTCACGACAACTGAAGTATAGTAGAACATGTAGAGTTTAAGTATCCTATCCAGTTGTTGTCAAAAATAAATAAATGTGAAAAATTAACTTAACTTGAATTACAAAGGAAATAATTAAGCACCAGTGAACTTATGTGCTTCATTGACTGTAAATTGTTCAATAAAGCACACTGACAAATAATAAACCTAATATAAAACACTTTTTAAGTTTACGAAAACAACCGAGCTTGAAATTAGTTTTGAAAAAACTTAAAGTTTTGCGAACTCAAATGTCGAGATGTTCCTTCTATGCTTTCGTGTGACTGAATGTGAGAGGTACAGTTAAAACTAATGCCGGTGAAAATGCCTCACAAAAATAAGCAGTGTTGGATGTCGAACGGAAGGCGGCCCGAGGTAGGCTAGGCTGATGACGTCATTAAGTATCGGGAATAGGTCGACAAGCAGCTCATTCCCCGCTAGTCTCACAGCCTGCCGTTCCTACGAACAACCAGCGTTGGCCCGACGTTCCGAGTCTCGATTAAGTATCGGCTGGCCTCCCTTAACCAGCTGGAACTTAAACCGCCCATCCCGACCAAAATTTTACGTTGGCCCAACGTTCGTGGTTTGAAGGGATAATAATAATAATAAGTGCCTGTGGCCCAGCTCGTACTTTTTCCACAGAGCCAGCCAGGTCTAGCCTGCCAGAGCTGGGGATCGAACTGGGGCTGAGCGTGAAAGTCTTCCGACTCCACACTGCAATCCATGCGGTCTGAGCCTGGAAGTCGTCAAACTCCAAACTACATACCCCGAGCCTCTCGACCAACCTGGCAGGGTTGGTTTTATTTACGTACTTTTGAACTGTGTAAAATTGTTCTATTTACATGTTTTTGAAAAGTGTAAAATGTTCTGTTTACATGTTTTTGAAAAGTGTAAAATATTATATTTACATGTTATTGAAAAGTGTAGAATTGTTCTATTCACGTATTTTTAAAAAGTGCAAAATGTTCTATTTACATACTTTTGAACTGTGTAAAGTATTCTATTTCCATGATTCCAGAATCATATAGCATTTTAATTTTTTGGTAGATAGTGCAATATTGGTTTTTAGATACAATTTTTAGTTTTAGTTTTTAGACAAACAAAACTGATATAGCTGTTGATTTTTCTGGGTGTCTCTTCGTTGACACCTTCTAATCGGCGTGAAAGTCAATCCAAGGAGTTGAGTAAAATGGGACGAATATAAGCTAAAATCTCTAAAACAAAAGTAAAACCATTTTCATAAAACTTTTAGGCACTCAAACACTTTCTTCAGTTCAAAGGAAATTAACTCCTGATATTAATTTTCCCCTGGTTTTTTAACCTTAATCATTCACACATATTTAGTAATATCACGTGATTACGGACCAAAATTTATTCATTCCTCTGAAAGTGGTAATATTCAAAAATGTATGCACGTGTTAAGTTGGTATATTTAAAATCTTTTGCTTATCATCGTCAGTTGTATGACCGACCGCTGCGCTGCTGCTATTTTCTGCAGAGGAAATAGAAAAATGAGTGGTGCGGTGTATAAATCTCGTAACAGTTCACAACTTGACATAAAAATAAAAATATATAAATACTGTGAGTCAAGAATCAAAAAGTCTAATTCATAATTTAAAGTAGAATCAATATGAGATAAGTAAAAAAAACTAAATGAGATTGGTGCTTGAAGTGTTCATTACGAGGTTTGGAAAAATGTAGAATGTTTCATATACGAAGGTTTTTTTAAGAAAGTTAAATATTCTATTTACATGTGTTTTAAAACTAAAAAGTTCTATTTGCATGTTTTTTAAAGCGTAAAATGTTCTTTTTACATGTTTTTTAAAAGTGTAAGAAGTTCTATTTACATGTTTTTCAAAAGTTTAAAATGTTCTATTTACACGTGTTTTAAAAGAGTAAGAAGTTCTATTTGCATGGTTTTTAAAAGTGCAAAATTTTCTATTTACATGTGTTTTAAAAGTGTAAAAAGTTCTATTTGCATGTTTTTTAAAAGTGCAAAATGTTCTATTTACATGTTTTTTAAAAGTGTAAAATGTTCTTTTTACATGTGTTTTAAAACTGTAAAAAGTTCTATTTGCATGTTTTTTAAAAGTGCAAAATGTTCTATTTACATGTTTTTTAAAAGTGTAAAAAGTTCTATTTGCATGTTTTTTAAAAATGTAAAAATTTCTATTTACATGTTTTTTAAAAGGGCGAAACGTTCTATTTACATGTTTTTTAAAAGTGTAAAAAGTTCTATTTGGATGATTTCTAAAGTGCAAAATGCTCTACAAAGAGGTTTTTTGTAAAATTATCTTTATTCATGATTCCAGAAAAAAATGAACAATATGCTTTATAATTTGCTATTAAAAATGTCAAAATGTCTTATGTACATCGTACATGCTTGAAGAATCATGATATTTTATTTTTTGTGTGTGGTTGGTGCATTTTATTTTCGGTTAAAAATAGATGTGGGTAATTTTGATTCTTCAGCCACCACAATTTGTTGTAGCAATACTAAGCTTCAATATCCCAATGAAGTTATCAAGTCGAACCGGTTAACATTCCATCGTCAAGATATTGTCGTTTGTGTAATGACTTAAAAAAGACATTTCACTAGACTTCATAATTAGTGCCGTAAATCTTGGGATATTTTTATGACTTCATTAGTGAACGACCCCGTTTTCTTCATTTTATAGTAATGCATAACTAAAAGTTCTTGCTTCATTTAATAGTTAGATTTCTAACTACTGTGAGGATTAATGCTCCAATATTTGGTGCAAATAATAGTAAACAGTTTTAGAATCATAAAATCGTGAATTTAAAATATTCATAAAACACTCACAAGGGCAGAAAAAGCTAAATGCTTGAATTTTAAATCACTAATAAACTTATTTTTCCTTTCATACGCATACATTGACACGAATAATTTTTAAAAAAATTCCAAAATGCTCTATTTACATGATTTAAAAGAATTCAGAATATTCTATGTACTTGAATTAAAGCTATGTAAAATGTTCGATTTTTAGAAGTTTTTGAACAGTGTGATATCGATATGTTCATTTTTGGTAGGTAGGTACGGATATTTAAGAAGTGCACAATATTTTATTTACATGAATAAAAAATTGCAAAATGTTTTATATGCCCCAAACTTTAAACGAAACTGTAATTAGTTACTGAAATCACTAGATAATTTATTTAGTATTTGGAATAGTTACCGCACATGACTTATGTAATTTTTAGAAATGGCAGCCATGTGCGCTTATCTAAGAACTTGTGATTGTTCATTAGTTTACGGTGTATGCAATATGTTCTGGGGACCGTCCACGAATGATGTCAGATTCGAACTTATAACCACTTAACTCTATATCTGATTACATAATAATATGTATTTTTGTCACCATTTTATTTTTAAAATGTGAAATTGACCCCATATTTTAAACTGTGATAAAATGCATTGGTTTTTACAGTGCGACATTTTGAGGATGACAATTAACGAGGCTGAAATAGTTATCACTATTACTATGCTACTGCTACTGCTACTGCTACTGCTACTGCTACTGACCTACTATGAGTAAGTAACTGCGCTCAAATTAATTAAACTTGATTTTTCGCTTGATTTAGAAAAAATAAAATGCCTTATATTTTTATTTTTTGTATGTGTTGCATGATTAAACTGTAGGTCCTAAATATGAATACATTCAGTGGAATCTGATGGGTTTGTAACCATGCAATTCACAAGTAGCAGTACAAGAAATGAACGGCGTCAAGCTTCAACTTTTTTTGATAATGAAGAAGCGCCTTGTCTGAGAATTATAATGCATTATTTTGGGGAGACGTGGGACTTCAGGTAGCGCTCTATGTAATAACGCACAGACAATTTAGAAAAACTAAGCGGCGTTGGGCTAACACATATTATTTTTATTTAATTTTATTTCAAAATACTTGTTATCAGCAACATGTGTTAAAAACATTTTATTAGTGTGCATAAATTAGTGGCGTGTATATTATGATATTTTAGGAGACTTAATTTATGAACGATCTTTTGGTCGTCCAGTTATTTAATAATGCATAACCAAAAGTGCTTTTTAAATAATTTATTTCTAACTGTAGTTTTGTTCGCTTCAAAATTTGAACCAACTAATATCAAAAGGGTTTGAAATCATTAAAAAATCGCAATTTAAAATATTCATCATAAATCACAAAATCACTCTCATAAGTGCAGACAGAGCTGAAACCTGTGAATTTTAATTCACATAAATACTTACGTATTTACTCACAGAGAATTTGGAAATTTTAATACTTTCGTCAGAATATTCGAAAGTCCAATGAAGATTAAGTTCCTGATATTTAATTTGTTTGCAAACGTTCTATCTACAGATTTTTGCAAGGTGCAAAATGTTCCATTTACATGTTTTTGAAAGTTGCAAAATGTTCTAGTTAAATGTTCTTGAAAATTGCAAACAATTTTCACCTGGCTTTAAAAAATAAAATTACATCCATTTCTCTCGTTTTTTACTTTAAAAGTCGCAACGTAAAAGGAAATGCATAATTAAATTCAAATCGGACTGTGCCGTGCCTTAAACACTTGCATTTGAACATTTTTAAAATGCACAAATATGGCTCGATATATTTTCAACTGTTCTTTGTAAGTATTTGCTTAAAAAAAATGCAAAATGTTCTATTTTCGTGATTTAAAAAAATTTAAAATGTATTTACTTGATTTAAATAAATGTGAAAGGTTTTATTTACGTGATTTTAAAATGTTTTAAATGTTGGATTTCCTTAGTTTAAAAAAATGTAAATTTTTTTATTTATACATACACGTTTTTGAAGTGTATTGTATTCTATTTCCTTGTTCCCAGAAACATTACACTATTACAGTATTGTGACAATGTTTTTACGTATGTAGATATACATATAGTGTAATTATTGAATTTCAGATAAAACAAGATGTCGACCATTTTGATTCTGCAAACTTTAAAATTTTCACAAAAATCTTAAACTTTGTAAAGCTGACAAGATACGTTACAAGAAATGAACGGCGTCAAATAGCTTGAAGCTAAATAATATTTTTTTTTTGCAAATTCTCTGCTTGCTAAATAAATGTATACCTCCAAACAGGAATTTAACATTACGAAAGGATTTTTCTTTGTTGACGTCTACTATCTACTAAGCAGTGAAGAAATTAATCCAACAAAAATGGGGCGAATATAATATCAGTTAAAATCTTTACATTTTTTTAAAACTTTAGTAAAACCATTTTTACATTATATTTTAACATTTGAATAGTTTCTTCAGTCCAATGGAAATTAGCTCCCGATGTTATGTTTATTTCCCCCTTTTTCTGTAACCCGAACGATACTAAGCCTGGGTTAAAGACAAAATTGTAACATCTTTTTGATATTGCAAATACCAAGTTTTATTTCTTGACTGAAATGACGCAAGAGCTGGTGTAAATTTTCGTTGGTGCGGCCGTCAAAGATAGAGCCTAGATAAGCTACTTTTAATTTTCAAAGTCGTAAAATGTATGGTAATTAATTCATTTTAATTTATCATTGTAGTTACCTCCAACAAATAGTAAAAGTAAGTGCATTTCAGCCGCAGCTGAAGGCCCATCTACTATTAAGAAATGCGCCACCTGAAGTCTCACAGCTCCCCAAAGTAATGCATTAAAACTCAGAGAGAAGGCGCTTCTTTGTTATTAAAAAAATTTAAGCTTGACGCTGTTCATTTCTTGTAGTGCTACTTGTCAATCTATTAATGAAGATTACAAACTCAGCAGCGTCCACTCAATTTATTCATATTTGGTACCCACAGTTGAATCATACAACACATTCAAAAAATAAAAATATAAGCCATTTCATTCTTTCTAAATCAAGAGAAAAATCAAGTTTAATTAATTTGAGCGCAGTTACTTACTCATAGTAGGTAAGTAGCAGTAGCAGTAGCATAGTAATAGTGATAACTATTTCAGTCTCATTAATCGTTATCTTCAAAATGTCGCACGTGAAAACAAACGCATTTTCACATAGTTCAAAATATGGGGTCAATTAAAAATTTTAAAAACAAAATTATGACAAAAATACATATTATTATGTAATCAGATATAGAGTTAAGTTCGAATCTGACATCATTTGTGGATGGTCCCCAGAACATATTGCATATACCGTAAACTAATGAACAATTACCAGCTCATAGATAAGCGCACATGGCTGCCATTTCTAAAAAAATCTAATAATTAAACAAGTCATGTGCGGTAACTATACCAAGTACTAAATAAATTATCTAGTGATTCCGTTAACTAATTACAGTTTCCAGTTTATAGTTTGAGACAAATAGAAAATTCAACAATTTTGTATTCACGTAAATAAAATACTTTGCACTTTTAAAATATACGAACCTATACCTATCAAAAATGAACATATCAATTCAATATCGAACTGTTCAAAAACTTTTAAAAATCGAACATTTTACATAGCTTTAATTCAAGTATACATAAAACATTTTTACTTCTTTTAAATCAAGTAAATAGAGCAATTTGGAATTTAAAAAAAATTAATTGTGTCAATGTATGCGTAATAGGGTAGAAATAAGTCTACTTGTTATTTAAAATTCCAAGCTTTTAGCTTTTTCTGCACTTGTAAGTGTTTTATGAATATTTTAAATTCACGATTTTATGATTTTAAAAAATTTTTGATATTAATTGCACCAAATATTGGAGCGTTAACCAACACAATTGTTAGACATCAAATGCAGGAAGCACTTCTAGTTATGCATTACTATAAGTTGAACAAAAAGGGGTCGTTCACAAATGAAGTCATAAAAATATCCAAATTTTTACGGACACTAATTATGAAATCTAGTAAAATGTCTTCTTCTTAATCATTACACAAATGACAATATCTTGACGATGGAATGTAACTGGTTCGACTTAATAACCTAATTGGAATATTGAAGCTTAGTATTTCTGCAACAAATTGTAGTGGCTGAAGAATCAAAATTACCCACATCCATTTTTAACCGGAAATAAAATGCACCAGCCACACATAAAAATAAAATATCATGATTCTGCAAGCATGTAAATTGTAAATAAGACATTTTGACCTTTTAAGCAAATGAATAAAAGATATTGTTCATTTTTGTATAAGATCATGAATAAAGCTTATCTTACAAAAAACTTGTTTGTAGAACATTTTGGGCTTTTCAAAAAAAAATCAAATGAAACTTTTGACACTTTTAAAAAACGTGTAAATAGAATATTTATTTTTTTTTCAAAAAACCATTTATATATGAAACGTTTTGCATTTTTGCAAACCTCTTAATTAACAACTCGAGCACCAATTTCATTTTGTTATTTTTTACATAGCATAGAACATAGATGTAGCATCTACATTCTTTGTTGAGAGGGGTACCGGTGCGTTACTCGTTGACTTTCACGTACATTCTCGCAATTTTCTGACAACTTTTAAACTGCAGATGATTTGCACTTTTCAAAAACTTGCCAATAGAACAGTTTGCAATTTTTACAAACTTCCAAATAAAACATTTTGGAATTTTAAAAAAATTCTAAATATAACATTTGGTAATTTTTAAAAACAACTAAATAGAACATTTTGCAATTTGTAAAAACATCTAAATAGAACATTTTGCAATTTTTAAAAACATCTAATTAAAAAATTTTGTAGTTGTTAAAAAGATCTGTATAGAAAATTTTGCAATTTGTAAAAACAAGACAGTTATTAAGTTTTTTCAAAAAGGTCAGTCCTTGCCATTTGTTTGGTTTGATTTTGATTTTGAAGAACATTTCAACTTATACTGATCAACTAAACATTTTAAATTTGTGCCTTATAGGGGTTTTCCCTTTTAACAGAATACCGTTTAAGTTAATTTAACTGTATCTACAACACAATCTCCGGACGTAATCGCGGAATCATGGAAGTTGAATAATGTATACTTCGAAACATGTAAATAGAAAATTATACATTTTTTTAAACAAGGAAATAGAGCAATTTACAATTTTTAAAACTTATGTAGATCAAACATGAAATTTTCAAAAAGCATTTAAATAAAACAGTTATAAGCACTGTTTAAATCATCGTATTGAACATTTCACGCATCACCCTTACTTAACATTACCAACATGGCTCCTTTAAACAGTTTTTCAAAACATCCAATTAGTACATAATACATGTTTTAAAAACATGCAAATCGAACATTTTACACTTTTTTAAAACATGTAAATGGGACATTTTTAACTTTTCAAAAACATGTAAATAGAACATTTTACACTTTTGAAAAACAAATGAAATAAAACATTTGAGAATTTAAAAAAAACATTGAAATTGAACATTTTAATAAAACACTTTAAATCCTCGTAATTAGCATTTCATGCATCAACCTCATTCAACATTTTTGACATAGCTCCTATAGATTTCACCCCAAATTAAAAATGGGTGTTTTTGATTCTGTTTTCAAGATATTAAATTTCTTACGTTTCTAAATGTTTGCCGTGATAAGTCGGTCTGTAATTACCTACCGAACATTGCCTATTTAGGTAATGTATTTTATTGGCATTTTATTCAGCGGAGAAATGAAATAATTAAACAAATACTTTATTTCAGCTTTAAGCTTTACACCGTTAAGAGACGCGCGTTATATTAAAACGAAGAGGTCTATCCCCGCTTTCTAGTATCTCCCTCTGGTTGTGTTAAAGCACGTCAATTTCCGGTTTTATCTCTTGTGTTCCCGTGTTTATTTTCCAATGTGCATGGTTTCAATGCAAAAAAACACTTTACCTTTAAGGGGTCGTCCATAAATGATTTCGTCAAAAAATCTCAATTTGTAGAACCCTATGACGTCTCTGTCATCAGCTTGAGTATCGCATAAGTGGCTATCTTTAACATGGCATTCATCATGAGTACTCGACACTCACCCTCCTGATGACATCATGTATGGACGATCCCTAATACAGTGTCATGTACAATAATATGTGCAATTCGTTCGACTTGATGACGTAATTAATTATTACTAAGGCATGTTAATTGAATATTTTGCACTTTTCTAAAAGCATGTAAGTTGAGCATTTTGTACTTTTCAAAAACTTGTCAATGTAATATTTTACACATTTAAAAAACTATTATTTATTAGCATGTCTCCTTGACAGTTTTTTTGAAATAGCTCATTTTAACTCTAGCTTAAACTGGATATCGTCTGTGAAGATTCAAAATGAGCCATATATCAAATTCAAAGTAGAATCAAACTGAGCTATGTCATAAAAACAAAATGGGAAACATGCGTAAAATGTTGAGTACCTACCAGTATTTGAAAAGTGTATATTGTTTTATCTGCATGCTTTTGAAAATTGTAAATTGTTCTATTTATGTACCACATGTTTTTGAAAAGTGTAAAATATTCTATTTACATATTTTTGAAAATTGTAAAATGTTCTATTTACCTAATTTAAAAAACAATAAAATGTTCAATATACAGGATTTTAGACCATGTAAAATGATTGTAAAAATTGGGATATTTTGACAACGTACGTCGTTGATGAACGATCCTTTAATTCTTCCACTTATAACAGTCCGATTTCTAGGACCTTGTGACTACTCTTTCACTAGCTTAGTCATTCTAAACAGACCATGTTCAACATGGGAGGACATCAATATCGAAGAAAACTTATTGACCCTTCCCCTCACATCATTTTCGGACCATCCTTTGCTACCAAAACACAAAAATTTGTAATTAATGTCATGAGTGTCCGACAAGAGCCACTGATTCCACACATGACACCAATTATGGACGATCCTTTATTTTTGTATTGTTTTAATTTATAAAACCTGATTTGTTTTTGTTGCTAAAATTGTTTTATTTTGTTTAAAGTACGTACGTAATTAAAGTGGGTCACCGTCTTTATTTTTCTGAAACTTTGTGGTCAATTTCGATGCCACCAATTAAAGTATACGCGTGAATACACAGTAAGATCATATAAACGCGAACACTTTAAAATTCTTTGTAAATTAAGGGAATGCGAAGTATTGCGAATTGAAATACGCATGGAAGGGACTGTATTTTATGTAAGGGTCATTCATTCATTTATTCATGTACAGGTATTACGCCATTTGATACAAGTTTAATACCTACTGGCATGTAGCAGGTACAGATCGTCGTATTCCTTCCAAACAATAAGTTTGAACCCAAAGGTTGCTCTTAAACATGTTATTTCAATATAGGACACAACTTTGACCAAACGTAAGCATGTTTTTTTGTAACATATAAATGGTAATATTGCAGACAAATTGTATTTTAAATTTTTAAACAGGAATGGCGCCAAAGATTTTTTAAATTTTAAATTTTAGCGTTTTAATATTACTTACGTAAACGAGGAAAAGACTCTGCTTCATTTCAAACTTGCCAAGTCATTTTAATTCTGAATTGAAAAATTTGGAAATTTTTCTATAAGTAGCACCTAATGCACACGTTTAACAGACGAGAGTTTCACAATTTCTCAGCGCTCAACATTATGGCAGGAATAAACCCTTGAACTTAAACATTTGAATAATTTGAAAAAATAAAAAATAAACAAAAAACCACCTCATAAATTAACATTGCATTGACTGTGCTATAATATGTTCCAATGGATAACTTAATTGAGATATAAGGTTTGCGACATCTTCTACGACATACTTTGAGTGAAGAATCAAAATCACTCATATTCATATTTTTTGTTTACTAAATCTAAAATACACTATCTACAAAAATAAATACAATTTCATAGGAATCATGATTCTGCAAGCATGTAAATAAGACATTTTGCAATTTTTAAAAGCAATAAGTAAATAAAGCGTATATGTATTTGCTCATTTTGTACAAGCATGATTAAAGGAAAATTTCTACTTTTCAAAAAACATGTTTGTAGAGCTTTTTGCACCTTTTAAAATCATTGTAAATAGAACATTTTACATTTTGAAAACATAGGTATGAAACATTTAGCATTTATTAAATCTGTTTATTAAAATTCACAAATTGTAACTCATATATTTATAATAATATTATTTTACTTTATTCCAAGGATTAATTTTCACGCCGTTTAGCAGATCTCCGCGAAGAAATGGACAGTTCATGAAGCAGGTAAAGGCATAAGATCAAAAATGCATTTGTTTAGGAAGTACATAATTAAGTGTAGTGAATATTTGATTCTACAAAATTAAGCTATACGATTGACGCTGTTCAATTTTTAAATCTCGTTTGCGCTTTACATTTAAAAATTTAAAAAAAGATGATTGCAGTTTTCAAACGCTCAGTTTTTAGTATGCAATAAGGTGAAAATGTACGAAAAAAGCTTGAACATGAATACGAAATACAAACTAACTAGTAAGGTGAGGTAGTCTTTGCTTCTTTACGTTTACGATCCACCGTTTTAAAAGTACAACACAAACAATAAATAAAAAAAAGCTATTTAAATTCCTTTGACAGCAAGCAAACAATGAAATTTAATTAACTTGAACTTAGTAATTTACTTGTAGTAGGTGAGTAGCAGTAGGACAGTGATGCGCATTCTTTCAGCCTCAGTAATTATTGTTCACACTGTTTTTATATGGAAGTAATAATAAAATTTAAAATTAAATTGTGACAGACATTTCAATAGCTTCAGTTATAGACTTGAGTGTAGTTCAAAGTTCGAATCTGACATCTTTTGTGGACGGTCCTTCTGATCAGAATACTAATAGATGAGTCATCAAGTTGTGGAGCTGTTGAGGATTTAACGACCGTAACACCTACTTTTCTATTTCAATTGTAGGGCGTAGAAGCAGCAGCACTAGATGTCCGGGTCAGAAAATCTGTAGGACGCGAAATTTGGTTTTTAATGCACTTATAACCCGCGCATACAGTCTTAATTCTTGCAACTTTCAAAAGGAATGAAAAAGTTTAGGGTGCGTAAACATGTGATATTTCCAAATCTGTGAAAAAGGAATGACAGTACATCGTCTGTGAAGAACCAAAATGACCCATGTCCAATTTAAGGTAGAATCAAAACGAGCTTTGTCATAAAAACAAAATGAAAAACATGCTAAAATGTTAATTAGAAGTTTTTGAAAAGTGCAAAATTTTCTATTTACGTGTTTTTGAAAAGTGCAAAATGTTCTATTTACGTGTTTTTGAAAAGTGTAAAATGTTCTACTTACATGTTTTTGAATAGTGCAAAATGTTCTACTTACATGTTTTTGAAAAGTGTAAAATGTTCTACTTACATGTTTTTGAAAAGTGTAAAATGTTCTGCTTACGTGTTTTTGAAAAGTGCAAAATGTTCTATTTAAATGCTCTCAAGACGTATTTAAATATTTTTGTAGATGGTGGATATTGCTTTTAGCAACAAATAGACATGAGTCCTTTTGATTCTGCAAAGACGATATCTCAATCGATATCAGCATCAGCAGGCTTATCTATCAGAGTGTATTTAAATGTTTAAATCAAAATGCAAAAGTAAAACATCATTTTGTACTTGTAGTAATATACCATTTTAGAAATAAAATTCAATTAAAATATGTGTCAGTTTTACGCCGCGTAGTTTGTTTAACTTCTACGTTCAATTAACGTAGATAACTCAATCAAACGCTACATTGTTGAATTGACTTACGTACCCACGTTATGGATCATTCGGGTACCAAATTAAGATTAAATTTAATAGTGGAAGTTAATTTCTGTATGGACTAAAGAAAGTATCAATATAAAATATAAAAATTTTGTAAAATATTTTTAATATTGCAAATACAATATTTTCAATATCACTAAAATGACGAAAGATTCAAGTACATTCTTGTTGGTGCGGCAGTCAAAGACGGAGTCCAGCAAAGCCTTGATTTACTACACAAGAGGCAAAATATTGCACAACACAATTCATTATGCACAACCCACAAATTACAATACTAAATTTTTACACATTATAACCCATAGCACAGTGATGCCCAACTTTTATGAAAATAAAAACACAAATGATATATCGCCCATTTTTTCAAATAATAAAATTCACTATCTACAAAACAAATTAAAATATCTTGGTTCTAAAAACATGAAAATAGTAAAAATTTGTTACTTTTCGAAGAACACGCAAATCAAATATTTTGAGCCTTTCAAAAATCTGCAAAATTAAATATTTTGCAGCTTCCAAAAATCTGTAAATGAAAAATTTTGCACCTTCCAAAAATCTGTAAAATTGAACACTTTGTATCTTCCAAAAATGTGTAAATGGAACATTTTGCACTTTTCAATAACATTTTACAAAAAACAATTTGCAGCTTTCAAAAGTTTTTTTGAAGACCGTCAAAATGTTTTATATAAATATTTTATATTATACTGTAGTGTTAATTATATTTCCAGTATTAAATAAATGCAGATTTAAAAAATTGCATTCTTTTTTCATATTTTTGAAATATCCCTTTCTGGAGCAGAAAGCTTTTTCATTCGCTCAAAAGTGACAAGAATTACAAATCTGGGCAGTAGTAAGTGCGGATCAGAAGATAAATAGTGCAAAATAAAAATTAAATCCAAAATAAATAATTGTAGTGCAATTACCTATGCATACAATTAAAAGGGGAATTAAAACCTTAGGCATGTCACTGCACTAATTATACGCAATAAATCAGCAGTTAATTAAACTTGATTTTTTGCTCAATTTAAAAGAAATGAACTGGCTTCTAATTTTATTTGTTGTTTGTGTTGTATGTTTAACTTGTAGATCGCAAACGTGAACCAAGTACCCAAAAAATTTTCTATTTACAGATTTTCAAAAAGTGCAAATTATACTAATTGCGTGCTCTTGAAAAGTAACAATATTTTTTATTTACATGTTTTTGAAAATATGCAAAATTTTCTATTTACAGATTTCCAAAAAGTGCAAAATATATTACTTGCGTGCTCTTAAAGAAAAGTAACAATATGTTTCTATTTTCATGTTTTTAGACTCAAGATATTGTGTGTGTGTGTGTGTGTAGATAGTGGATTATTTTGTTTGATAAAAATGGGCGATGTATCATTTGTGTTTTAATTTTCCAACTGGAGCAAAAAGAAGGGCATTACTGTGATATGGATTATGATTTGTAAAATTTAGTATTGTAATTTGTGGCCATTGCTCAATGAATTGTGTTGTGAAATATTTTGCCTCTTGTATATTAAATCAAGGCTGAGCTGGGCTCCGTCTTTGACTGCCGCACCAGCACCAAAAACAATTTACTCGAATCTTTCGTCATTTTAGTGAAGATTTAAAACTTTGTATTTGCAATATTAAAAATATGTGTATTACAAATCTTCTAATACTTTGTTCAGCATAAATGGAAATTAACTCTCGCTGTTTTCCCCTTGTTTTGTTACCCGAATGATCCATATTGTCCGTGGGTGTGACCGCGCATAACTGCAGCGTAGTCTTGTGAAGGAAACAAGCGGCGTGTAGCTGACACATATTTTTATTTAATTTCATTTCTAAAATGGTTTATTACTACAAGTACAAAATGATGTTTTACTTTTGCAGTTTGATTTTAACGTTTAAGTACACTCTGATTTCTGATGGATAAGCCTGCTGATGCTGATATCGATTTAGATATCGTCTGTGCAGAATCAAAATGACTCATGTCCATTCGCTGCTAAAAGCCATATCCACTATCTACAAAAATATTCAAATACGTCTTGAGAGCATTTTAATAGATGATTTTGTACTTTTCAAAAACATGTGAATAGAAAATTTTGCACTATTAAAAAACATGTAAACCGAACATTTTGCACTTTTCAAAAACATGCAAAAAGAACATTTTGCAGTTTTTAAAAACGTGTAAATGGAACATTTTCCAATTTTCAAAAACATGTAAAAATAATATTTTGAACTTTTCAAAAGCATGTAAATACAACATTTTGCAGTTTTCAAAAACATGCAAAAAGAACATTTTGAACTTTTCAAAAGCATGTAAGTAGGACATTTCGCGATTTTCAAAAACTTCTAATTAAAATTTTACACATTTTTCTCATTTTGTCTTTATGACATCGCTCATTTTGATCCTAGCTTAAATTGAATATGGGTCATTTTGATTTTTCACACACGATTATGCTATCATTCCTTTTTCACATCTTTGGAAATATCACATGTTTACGCACCCAAAACTTTTTCATTCCTTTTGAAAGTAGCAAGAATCAAAAATGTATGCGCGGCTTATAAGTGCAATAAAAACCAAATTTCGCGTCCCTACAGTACAGATTGTCTGACCCGGACCTCTAGTGCTGCTGCTGCTGCTATTCTGCTATGCTCTACAATCGAAATAGAAAAGTAGGTGTTACGGTAGTTCAATCCTCATCAGTTCTACAACTTGATGACTCATCTATTCTGCTTAGAAGGACCGTCCATAAATGATGTCAGATTCGAACTTAGAACTACACTCAAGGCAATAACTTCTTTTATTTAAATGTATGTCACAATTTAATTTTTAATTTTGTAATTACCTTCATATAATCAACAGTGTGAAAATTGAAAATGCTCTAGTTTCAACGGTGCGACATTTTGAAAATAACAATAATTACTGAGGCTGAAATAATGCGCATCACTTTCCTACTGCTACTTACTTACTACAAGTAAATAACTGCGTTCAAGTTAATTAAACTTAATTTTTTGCTTGCTTTAAAAGGAATTCAAATATCTTCTTTTTTTATTTAATGTTTGTGTTGTCTTTTGAAATCTGTGGATTGTTAACGTGTTGGCGAAACACTAGAAAACTTCAGGTTATGTGTTGCCACATAGGCCTACAACAAAAACAGACGGCGTCAAACTTAAACAGAGTTTTGTAAATGGATCTTCGCAACTTTTGCTCGGATTATAATGTCTGATTTGGAGAGTGACAAGAGTATTGTTAATCTCGTTGGAACTTAAGTTACAGCATTTCTTATAAAAGTAGACGGGCCTAATCAGTAATCGGGTCTGGGAGGTCCGAGTTTGAGTACTAGACGATCTATTTAACAAGGTCCTATTTCATGGCAGTAGATGGGTCTGGGTAGTGGGAATTTGACGAGTGCACAAATCATCATTTATAAAAACATTTGAACAGAAAATAAATATTAAAATTTTAATACTTTCCTATTTCGACCGTCAGTTGAAGAGTGTTGAAGAAGCAGCTAAGTACTGATACAAATTACTAATAGTTTTGTTTAGCATAAATTATCCTAAATGAAAATAAATAGTTGAGATAACTCGCAAAGTCTGACAAGAACAAGATATTGTTCAACTTACTGAAACATACAAGATTCAAAGGAACTAAGCTGCGTCAAGTGAGTTTTGTACATTTTTATTTAATTTAGTTTTCAAGCATTTTTATTACTACTACGACAAAACGATATTTTACTGTGAAGAACCAAAATGAGCCATATCCATTTTTGTTACTATCAAAATGAGTTATGTCATGAAAACAAAATAGGATACATGCATAAAATGTTGCATTTACATACATGTTTTTAAAAAGCGTGTACGTGTGTTTTAAAAAGTGTGTAATGTTCCATCGACATATTTTCAAAATGGTGCAAAATGTTCCATTTACATGCTCACAATACAGTGCAAACTGTCCCATCTATATGTTTTAAAAGTTGTGAAAAATTTCCTATCCACATTCTCACAAAACGCTGCCAAATGTCTCATCTACATGTTTACAAAACAGTGAAAACTTTCCGATCTACATGTTTTAAAAGTGGTGCAAAATGTCCCATCCACATGTTTGCAAAACGGTGCAAAATTTTACCAAACGTACTCATTTCAAAATAATTAAACTTTTAACTAGCCATTAACGTAATATCACATATTAATTTTTTAAAAAGGAAGATGATCCTATTTGCTTCTAGCTTGAAATGGAGATGATCATATTTGATTCTTCGTCGACGATATGTCTCACTTAAAATCATTTTGAAAAGTTAAAAATATTCCATGTACATTTTTTTAAAAAGTACAAAAAATGTTATGTTGACGCTAATTTAATTAATTTATACGCTTGATATTATTTATTGTGCACTATCATTTTTTTTAGTTGTAATGTGACAAAATGTTTTATTTTTATGTTTTTAGAATTCTTTAAATATTTTGTGTGTAGATTGGGGAATTAATTGTTTAAAGAACCAGAGCGATGTACATCGTTTTTGTTTTTATTTTGAAACTTGAACAAAAAGTTATCCAAAAGTGTTTAATAAAATTAAAAAAATTTTAACTTTTGTTTTTATAAAATCAGGGCATTATGAGTGCCTTCAAAAAAGTTGTTTTTCAATAAAATTTCCGAAAAAAATAAAAAATTTCGAAATAAATTATAGATTTTTTTGTTTTTGTTGTATACTAATTTCCAAGAGATGACAAAACTTTAATTTTTTTGAAAATATTATAATTAAAACTGTAGGAGCTACCCGAGCTACAGCGTCGCAAAGTTGAAAAAAATCGATTTTTCTTAACTTGAGTGAGTCAAGAATCAAAACAGCCCAATTATAATTTAAGTAGAATCAAAATGTGCAATTTCAAAAAACAGTAAATGAGGTTGATGCTTAAATTGTTAATTACGACTTCTAGGAAAATTCAAAATGTTTTATGCGAATGTTTTTTTCTTAAAAAAAGTAAAATGCACTATTTTTACATGTTTTTAAAAAGTAAGAAAATTCCATTTTCGTGCTTTTAAGAATTTCAACATGTTGTATGGACATAAGTTTTTGATGTGTAAAATTTTCTATATTCATGTTTTTTTAAAATGAACAATAATTATGCCATATTTACTTGCTTTTAAAAAGTGCAAAATGTCTTATCTTATTCACATGCGCATAGAATCATGGGTCGTGGTAACCCATGGTTGAAATATGGTCACGAGGGATCAACTCACCTCCCATAGAGGATAAGAGCAAAGGATTTTGCCAGTGGCCTAAAACCGTATCAGTTCCTCCTGTGCATATTTCATAAAAAATAGCCACAAGTTGCTCAATAAATGCTGTTGGGAAATACACGGGATTCAACAAAAATATTTTCATTTTGACGGACATTGTTGTTTGCAAAATTTGAATTTTTTCAATTTTCCCGCCAAATCTAAACTTCCAAATTTACTTTCGGCGGCTCACTTGAAATGTACATGAGTCATTGTACACCATTATTGGAGCGGTAATAATACACACTAAAATATTTTTATCAAACAATGGATGTTCTACTTATGTACAGACTTTTTTGAATAATTTAAAAAACCAAAGTAATTCAAACATAACACGGTTTCAAATTAATAGGTTATCTTTTGCAACTGGAGCAGTAATTACTCTTTTTGTGTTTTGGTAGGAAGGGATGGTCCGTAAATGATGTCACGGGTAGGGTCAATGGGTTTTCTATGATATTGATGTCATGCCATGTTGAGCATAGCCGTAAGCGCAATGACTAAGCTAGTAAAAGGGGGGCCATAGGGTCCTATAAATCGTTGTGTTTCACATGACATCTTTTACGGACGACCCTCATGATTTGTTAGCAAGGTAGATACACTTGTAGTGTAAGCGTGGAGAAACAAAATAAATAAAAACAGTATGAGCTTGACGCCGTTCATTTTGTTTGAAAATGTGTCTTAGCTGGCGTAAAACATGCAAAAAGAATATTAAGCATTTTTCCAAAATATGTAATTAAATGCAACATTTCACAATTTTTAAAAACTCTTAATTAGCATGTTACGCCTGTTTCTCATTTTATTTTTATGACATATAGCTCATTTTGATTCTAGCTTGAATTGGATATATGGGTCATTTTGATTCTTCACAGACGATTTCCAATTTAAGCGAGATTTAAAATAAGCTATTTCAAAAACAAACTTTAAAAGAGACATGCTAATAATTATTAGTTTCTGAAATGCGCAAAATGTTCTATTGACAAGTTTTTGAAAAGTGCAAAATGTTCTATTAGCATGCATTGTTGGTAGGTAGTTGGTAGTTTTGTTTATCGATAGTGTATCTTGAATTTAGCTAAACTTTTTATTTGATTTAAAGCAATGGTTCTGCTGGCGGAAAATAACAAAAACGCTAACCTGTTGAATTAGTAGAACCCCAAATAGCACTAAAAGAAATGAAATGGCGTTAAGCTGAATGCAATATTTTAAAAACGACGATTCTTTACCCTACGCCTTTACTTCGGATTATGATGTATTATTTGGGGAGACGTGAAAATGTTGTTAATCTCGCTGGGTTTTAAAGTACCGTATTTTCTTTAATAGTAGACGGGACCGGCCAGGCTAAACGGTTACCCGTATTGGGGCCTAGGAGTTCGGAGTCTGAGCAATAAGCAATCTTATTGTACGGCGGTAGACGGCAGACGGGTGTGGGAAGTAGGAATTTTACAAGTAGAGGGGTTTACTATTGTAGCAAATACGCTTGAGGTACATACTTACAAACATTGAGCAATCTTCGAAATTTAATATCGTGATTGAAGATTCAAAAACAACCCAGTTTCAATTTAATATGTAAAATTAAAATGTCTTATAAAACACTTAATGATGTTGATGCGTTAAATACT
This sequence comes from Dicyrtomina minuta, assembly GCA_949802685.1. NCBI lineage: Eukaryota > Metazoa > Arthropoda > Collembola > Symphypleona > Dicyrtomidae > Dicyrtomina > Dicyrtomina minuta. Next base: position 66,820,292 of record OX461811.1, read on the forward strand.
ATTAAAAAAATTGTAACACTTGCAAATTGATTTATTTACACATTTTTGAAAAGTGCAAAATGTTTTATTTGAATGTTTTTGTAAGTGCGAAATTTTTATTCCACATGTCTAAAAAATTACAAAATGCTCTTTTTATATGTTTTTTGAAAATTTGAAAATATTCTATACAGGTAATTGTGTTTGAATAGTAAAGTAAAGAATTATAAAAATATATGAGTTAAACTTTGTGAATTCTAATAAACATAATTTATTAAATGTTAAATGTTTTACATGAATATTTTTAAAATGGTAAATTTTCTATTTACAATGATTTTAAACGATGAAAAAAGTTCTATCAGCAGGTTTTACCTACCAACAACCTTTTAAAAATGTCAAGATGGACGAAACGAAAATTAATCTACTCATATCCAATATAGTTTTTTTAGTACCTGAAAAGAGCTCAAACTTAAAGGCGCACTAATTAATGCAAGACAGTAGTTTAAAATGGCGCGTTTCCAATTTTACAAAGAATTAAAATTAGCTGTCAAAAAACACTACACCACTACACGGGATACGGAATATGTAATGAAAAATAAAAATACAGATAATCTTGACGCCACTTACTTGGG